>JAAMPD010000272.1:65746-161464 GCA_025266255.1 Trissolcus basalis
TTTGCACGTGGGCAAAGTCCTGTATATCCATCGATCGTGCCACGACTGTCAATTTTTTGGCGCGCTCGCTTTTATAAATCCTATCTGGGCCTATTTCCATTGGGCGTCTAAAGTCTCATTCCTCACACCCTCTATTATTTCCTTGAATTGAAAATTGATACCCATTTTTTTCCAACAAATCGACAGGATATGAACGACGATCAATCATATATAAAGTTTCGCGAAAAGCGTGGTGGAAGTTTGATGCCGAAAATACGTCGTGTAATAACAATCTCGTCGTCGTTTAAAGACGTTTTTCCTCGAAATGCCAATCCTTCACAACGTGTACATACAATGGAAGGGTCGGGCATTTAGAATCTGTTGTAAGTATTATTATAGAATGTATCGACATGTGCAAGCCAACAGGACCGGTGCAGAGATGATTCCTCTGCCGGGGTTGAGAGAAAAAAAAAAGTCACGCAATGCAGCATCCGAATAAAGATACGTGACACGCAATTCACCCGCCAGATTATTCGAACGAGATTTTACGTTCAGATCTGACTCTTCAATGCGCAACAACACTTCCGCGTGAAATTTTCTATATCCTACTATATATAATTTGATCTTGAACTTGCAATTCAAACTTTATTGTCATTTACACGAACACTTTTTTTTTTTTTAAATATCATCGTTTTTTTAAAATTTTGATAAATTTTGTGTTTCAAAACATAGTTCTAATTATAATTCTAATATAAAACTGGAATTCGTTATTGAATGTGGAACATATTTAATGTTATTTACAAACTGTCTGGGTTTAAAAATAAACTCGAACAAAAAAATAAGATGTAATTGAACTATTTATAAACCGAAGTTCGACTAATAAATCAGCAATAATCAAATTTAAATTTCAAATGACTAATAAAATGAAGTTTATATTAAAAAAAAGAGAATGTAGAACGGGTTTCATGATGAATCAAAAAATGACTTGATGTGAATTTGATTTGAAGTTTCGACGAAAAGGTATCTAAGCGCGACAACAGGTTCGAGGCGGCGCGGCTTTTTTGCTTGCATTACAATCGCAAATGAATCGGTGATTTGATAATTGCCGCGACGTATGTTGAAAGAGGGCAGCCGTGCATTCGCTTATAACTCGTGACATTCGGCCATTTTTGTCTTCGACAGGAAAATTTGAAAAAATATTCTATCATGAATTTTAATTTAGAACGTTCATTTTTGCTGGGTTTTAATGCGCTAAACGAGAGCTGATTATTACAACTCGGACTGGTTTAATGTACAGGGGGATTATTTTTCATTATCATTATCGATAACAACTGCGACTGGTTTGGTTTCACGCGCCTTTATGTAACAACGGACGACAAAAAAAATGGTTCAATAGTGTGTGCATTAGCAAATGCACGTATGCTCTATTATTTGCTTTGTTTCGCCTCGATGAAGTGTGCTTGATCGAATTTTAGTTCCATTGGTTGTTAATTTGATTCATGCAATTAATTGCGGTTGGATAAAATTGACACCATTCGATTCAACCCACCCCAGACTCTTCATTCAAATTCGAATTAATTAAATTCCAAAAAAAAAACTTATTTTCAACTTTCTCTTTATGCTTCAACTGAGATTTGCAAAATAGTTTTCAAGGTAAACTTTTATACAGAAGGATATTGAGAAAAAAAAACAATTTTTTTTACTTCGACACAAATGGTGTGATATCACCAGGCGAATCTGACCATGTGCGAACATTTCATCGATCTACCTGCGAATACAGCACACAATTGCACTTGTTTACGAGTCGAATATAAAAGGCGTCTAAAACAATTCCAAAATGGCGCGCGAGTTTGACCTTTTAACTTGTTCCTTTGTTGAAAAATTACCAGCAGATAGGAGCACTAGGCATCCCGATGTGAGCCAAAAAAATGGGGCCTGTTAAGAACAAAGATATACCAGCTCGTACCCTGAGGTGGAGTATGTCTTTTGTGGTTCTATTCTCGCAGTTTACTCAGCCATAATACCTTCTCGCGCGCCTACATAAATCTACCAAAACCCAATATAAGTTTCTACGATTTAGCGGCTTCGTCCTTCATTATACCTCCATCTCTTTGTTTCTTCGACATCTCTCACCGCCTTTTCTATACCTGACCGCACGAATTGTCCAGATCAAATTATACACCTCGGGTTCTTCTTTTTTTTTAATGCTCGCGCGGTTTTTTCGGTTTATTCACGATTTAAAGATCGTCATGAAAAATGACTGGGAAAAGTCATTAGAAAAACCGTTCGAACAGTTTTTTTTAATGATTTTTTTTTTCAAACAATTATTTTTGGTTCAAAGTTGAAGTTATCTTTCTGGTTTGTTATTATTCACTTGGCATGGTAGGTACTTAGCACAGGATAATTTGAAAACGAGAAATAATGATTCCCTGTGCTTGGGGTCAAACCATGATTAATAGAGCTTTGTGGCAGAGTCGAAATATCGTTTTGTTTTCGCGTACATGTATTTCGAATCTTTTTCTGCCGATTAGCCGCAAAAAGTTTTTTCGGCCAGGGTGGCTCGAGTCATTAAAATTTGATCAATCATCCGCTCTCGGAATCGTAACGCGAATAAATCAGTCTTTGCTGGTGTTTTCATTTTTCTTTTCACTTTCGGTTTACTTTTTTCTTTCAAATCATTTATGAACCTTTTATTTCATTCCAACTTTTGTACCGAAGAAACAAAAAAAATTGTTCGGTTCGACTAAACACACTTTTTCACTTGAAGGACCTTCAAAAAAAAATCCTAGTCAAAAGAGAAATAATGCGCCGCCCAAGAAAATTAGCCCGACAAAAAGAAATGTTGTCATTAAAAGTAAGACCTTCGAAAAAGAAGAATCTAAAGATACAAAAATGAGCTTCCTTTTTGTGTGTTGTACTTTTGTTCGGAATCCAACATGTCATTCTGGCGGGGCGAAAAAAACTGTGCGCAAAAGTGAAAACGAATCTTGAGGAATGTGTCTAAGCCTAGACAATTGAAATGCGCCTAGACAAGGGCACATAGACAAAGCCAGCAATTTGGTCGCACGTCAGATGGCGCCTGCGTGACCAGCGAACATTATGGCAGCAAAAGTCTCAGGCCGAAATTCAAATTCAGATGCGTCTCGTATGATTGCTTGCGGCTACTTTTCTACTTCTACCATTTTTGATTATACTCATTACAAGGGCCCCGCCAATGCAAGAAGCCTAGCCGCGTCGCCGTTCTAGGAAATTGTACCTGCCGGATTGTCTTGATATTAGGCATCGAGAATGCTGCGCATTGCAACGACCGGCGCGTAATCATACCCCCACTGTTTTCTATTCGTCAATTTCGTATAGCTCAGCCGCGCCGATTCATGTAGGTTTTAAACTTAATAAGCCATAACTGTTGTTCTCGGAAGCTCCTTTTAAAAAACATCCCCGAGTTGACTACCGGTTTTCGAGTAAATTTACGCAAATTCACGACCACTTTTTTGCACAGTTTCTTGAATTATACATGACAATTTTAGGGCCTCCAAATGTGTATACACAATTTTGAAGAATAATTTCGGAGGTATTTGGTCTAGGAAATTATTAAAGTTTTTTGTGCAAGGGGTTATTGATTGAAGTTTCGGGCCTATTTTGGAAATTCGAAACAGATAAATCTGGCAAATGAAACGCCCTAACATCATGCGATGTCGTTGAATTTAATTTGATACAATTTGGGAATCTAATATGCATTTATGAATTTCATTCCTTTCTTTTTTTTTTTTTTAGGGGGGGGCGGGAGTTGAAAAAGTAAATTTAATTTTCCGTAACTTATATTGTACTGAGAAACAACATTGCAAGTTTATTGTAATTATTTCTATTTGCAGTACGAGTTTAATTAACAAAAACTGGCACTGTAGTGAGTTTTCGTTATGCATATACATTTTCATTCAAAACTCGTACAATTGTAATCAGAATGTAATAGAAGTGTTATTCTATTACATGAAATCATCGAATCAAGGAGTGATGAGTGAAATAATTTATTTTGATGATGACAATAATACAACCAGTTTCGTTTAATTAATATATAATATTGAACCGTTGCAAAATTATAAACTAACAGATGAGGTAGTTATTGCGAAACTAAGTCGAATCGCAGCAAAAAATCTCATCTGACTGACATCCAAAATTGAGAAACTTCATATCAAAAACCGGATTTTTTTCTGAAACTTTGTGCAAATGAAATAAAACAATCTGATGTCAGGATCTGTCGTATTTTTAATTCAGAATTAATTACTAGTTAAATTGTATTCAAAATGATTAATTTCTTTGTCGATTATTGCTGTAAACAAAACACAAATTTTGATATGTATCAGAGAAATTAATGCTCTGTTGGCAAACAAACGAAATTATATTATTTGATAACTAAAATTTTATTTTTCAATGTTGAAAATAAGACTTTATATAAAAAATTTTTTTATGTAAAATTGAAAAAAAAAAATAGTTTTCATCGAACATTTTCTTTGAACATAAAATTTTTTATGTATTTCAGATAGATTTTATTTATGTCAATTTGTCAACAACGTCAACTGTTTATCAATAATTCAGAGTCATGACTTACAAGATATTAGATATGTTATTAAAACATGGGACCAAAATCACGATTTTTTGCAGTGAATTTGTGAAAGCTGTATTCGGTTCCAAAACGATGCATCGGGGTGGGTTTGGCTAATGGTTCATTGATTTTCAGTGTATCTTGTAAGCAATGTAACTAACACTTAAAACTGCGATTTGATTTCAAACTTTCACGAACATTTTGTAAACAAGCCGCGATCGAAATTTAACTTTTCAGGCGAAAAATCAATTAATGTTTAGAGTCAAAAGTGTCATCTCAGAATGATCTCGTGTTTCAACTTTGTTTCTGAAATTTCAGAAACCAAAACATGAATGTTTACCCGATTTCTACAAAAAAAATCTTCTACCAACACAACCGACCCTATGACCCTTTTTCCCAAAATTGACATCGAATTCAACCTACAACAAACCGACTGAATTTGACAGACCCAAACATTTTTTCCCTAATTTATTCAAACTTCAAACTTAACAATGGCTCGAAAAATTTCTTTTGTGCAAATAAATTATGAAACATAAAAAATAACTCCAATTAAAAGATTTTATTTAAATCAAATTTATGAATGATCAACAAATTTGCTGTTAACAAATCAGTTTCCCTCAAAACAAATTTTCATAAAAAAAATATCTGCTATAAACAGGAAAAAATCTCAATTCTCTGCTTTTTATAAATTTTGTATTTAAACAATGTATTATATTTCATATTTTACAATTTTATAAATTCCAATTATTAGAAAGAAAACATGCTTCGAGTTAAAAATAATCTATCAACACGAAATATTTTATTTGTATTTAAAAATATATTTTAGTCCATGAGGGAAGTCCTAAATAGGATAGGCAAATTAATATTCCTAAACAAATAGAAATAAAAAGGTGAACGGGCGGCCTTGTAATCTGCTGGAATAAGTGATGCGAAAAGACAGGGAATGAAAAGTGTGTAAATCAAAAAATATGAAAGAAAAAAATATCGGGTCCCGAATAGCGTCAGACGTTTTATAATGATATGAGAATGACACAGTCGCAGTGGCGTGCTATATATCCAGAGACGATGAGGCATTCGAGCGTGTTGCGAAGGGATGCGGTTGACTAAGGATAAAGTGTGGAAGGGGTAGCGGGTATCAAACACGCGCCACCGACCCGGAAGAGCGACCCTTCACCGAGTTACTTCCAGGTTTCCAGCTTGAGAACACTTTTCCCGACCGCGCCACTCTTCTTGTCGCGACCGATAATAACGATACTCTTTTGTTATCCGCTTTATCGATCCCACAAACAAATTCTTTGAAGCTTAATTGGCAAAATTGCTTTCATCCACGCTATTCGGACAATTTTTTTCCAAACATTTTGAATTCACCGTATGAACCAAATCGAAACTCTTTTACCTCTCAGATGAATATTCAACTCGCAAAATGTTTGAAAACAAGAATTTGTAGCAAAAAAATTATACCTGAAAAAAACGTTCAACAAATTTGCCTCTGACTATTTTTGCTTCGAAAAGTGATTCGATGAAATCTACAAGCACAAGCAAGTATTTCATCCATTTCATCATAAACTAGTATAAGTAATAAAATGCTTGATTCTCATGGCAATATCTATCGGGCATAAAACTTCAGTTACATTTCCAATTCCGACGTATAAAATTTATGTTCGGTACTAAATTCAAAAAGTTTTCCAAAATTCAATTACGGCATATTAAAAAGCGTGTAAGGAAGAATAAAATTTCGCGCTGAAAAATTCTGATGTCGATGCTGGCCGAGGATAGGCCACCTTCGTAATTTATGGGAATGATTGTTTCGGTCTATGAAAGAGCAAACACGCAGCTCCTCTGACAGGTTGAATCATCCTTTATTTCGATACGAGAACTTTAAGTGAAAATCGTATAAATGAAAAATGAATCACCCACCGTTTTAGATCATTTTACCTGGTCTACACTACATTGTTCATTTAGAACTCCCTGTACATCTGACAGAGATGAAGTTTGAACAAGAAAAAAAAGGTTTTAGGGCCAGATTGTTTCCAAGAAAAATGAACCTGAGGGTTTTATGTCAGATAATTGAGATTTTTTTCATTGCCAATTAAACTTGTCTGCCGAGCATTAAAAATGTTTCAATTTTTTTAGATTATACATCTACTTGTTCCATGTTTAATAAAAGTAAAAAGATTTACACCCGTGGACTTAAAATTAACAAGCAAATATTAGTCATCAAAACTTCCGCTCGTTTAATTTTTGTTGTCCAAAAATTCTAAGCTTTTTCGGCTCCAAACTGGATTACTTCTAAACCTGTTCAAAGTCCGTGGTTTTACATTCAAAAATGGCACCATAAACATACTCCGAGGCTTGAAATTCTCGCGTAGATAAAGACTTCAAAAAATGGCAATAAAATGGCCAAAAAAGCACCATAACTTAGTAGTTGATTTTTTCTCGTCGGGCGCAACCTCGTTTTTCGTCGCCACAGGACGGAACGAGAAAAAAAATAACTTCAGCTTTAAAAACCGAAGATTCCACTCGATAAAATTCTTCAAGTTATAAGAAGCGTAAGCGCTCGATTTTACGAGGATCAAGTCGGGCACCGTGGTGTATGCGATTATGCCGAAAAAGAGAGGGGGAGGGGGTTCTAGTTAGAGCCGGGCGAAACACACATGGCCAGGTGCGTCAAAAGGCTTTTTTAAGTTATTCATGTATTCTCTTAATCGGTATAGGCCTATCTAGTTTTTACCGCGTTGCGCGCGCAATAATCGACGGTAATTCGTAGAAACCATACCGGTAACGAGGTCCATAAATTCTTTATTAGCCGGGAGCATAAGTCTCGCGTTTTTTCGTCTCTCCTTATCCTCCCCCCCCCTCCTCTGCCTGTCTCTCTCATCTCCCAGACGACTTTTTTGTGTCTATCTCTCTCTCTCACTCTGTTGTTGATGCGAGTAACGAATTGAAAAAGGCCGCACGTCACCAAATCCCAGATTACAGTCGAAGCACTTGGAATTATTTATACCGTAGCCTGGAAACCTTTTAAATCGTTTCTGAAACATCTCGCTACAGGAGATCGGCAATACCGTGTGCTCAAATACTACTCATTATTGTTTTCGACAGATTGTAATCTCACCAACTATCAAGTGTACGGGACCTCTACGAATAGACGAATATATTTATTTCTACCCGACCTCTCAGATGGATAAGTTTAAAAATGACGAAAATTAAAGTGGTCCAGGGGATCATTTTATATGTAAATGTCAAGTAATAAGGCCGAGTGGTACGAAGACGAAATTATTTCAGACAGCTCTCATATTTTTTAGATAAGCAAATGAAAATAACTAAAAAAAATTTTACGTTGTAAAAAAAATTGGAAAAAAAAAAATCAACGGAAAAGTGTAATCGCGGTTATCTAAAGCGTCTCGTGAGACACGACCTACACCAATATCCAGGCTGAATCGTCGTCGTGGTTCTGATATTAAAAGCCAATGAGATAAGGAAGTTTGAAAATCATGTCACCTCTTGTGAAACATGAAGAAAATATAACCAAGATATAAAATCATTAAAGCTGAGTTAATTGAAATCATATCATATAAAATATACAATAATTGAAACAAAAAAGTAATTAAAGCTGAAACAATGTTGTGAAACGTTTTCAAACGAAATGATAAATAAAAAAAATATGAGATAGTGGATATTTTGAGATTAAAACTGCTACCGTTATTGTCCTTGACTGATGCATAAGATCAGGGTGTATAGAGAGGGAGGAGAGAGAGACGAACTAGAGCCGAGGCCTGGAAGGCATTCGGCTGATCTGTAATGCTGGGAATGCGAGGGAATTGTGTCGAGCAAAATTATTTGTCTCTTTTTACTTTCAACCTAGCCCACCAATGGTGAGAAAGTTGCAGGTTCTAGGAAGAGGAGGCGTACCAAGGTCCTGTGAAAAAGAACAGACTACTCCATATTTATTAAAAAACATCGCGGGTCCGTCAAAGTACCGCATACACACTGTAACAGAGACCATCAGAGGGATTAAGAAAAAAAAAAGTTATGACTTATAGTAATCGAACAATGTTAGCCGGCTTGATCGGCGAATATAAAAGAAGTTTGATTTTGATTTTCAAGAATTCATGCACGCTTGAGAGCGTGCAGAATGCGCTCATTTGACGGGTATATGTACTCCTACTCGTTTTGTCCGGTCAATTGTGAGTCATTAGAAGTCGACAGTCAGAATGTCACCGTCAAAAAAATCCATTCCAGAAACGATTGAAAAAAAATTGCAAGTTTTATTTGTAATTTAATCGACAGGGAAGAGACCGTAACCGTTAGAACTGAATTGTTCGGAATGTTAAAGTGGGTTGCAATTAATCCGGTTGATTTGTTGTTTATATCATTGAGAAGATTTCTTTAATCGCAGAACGCCTAAAAATGATGAAATGTTGACGATCGACCTGAATTGCTCTCCATCAGTCTGGATAATTGACTTGAAAGGTTTTAAGCCGTTGACCACGGGGAATGTGCATAACATTCAATTTCACGGATTCAATTAAAACAATCCTGTCGGTTTGAGTAAAGTTCTTTCTGGTTTGCGTACATTGTAACACAGAAGGCGCGCGGACAGGCCTTTTAACATTCCAGATGGCGCCAGCGGTTCTTAATTAGACCCAATTCAACTTACCCTGTTATCTAACCACCATTCTAAATCATACACTCGCGATAAGAACAAGGGAGAAAGTCGGGCATTTTGAGCCCATTGGCGAGTCACTCAATCCAGTATAACTGACTGCGTGGGTCGATTTTCTTCGGCTTCCTGTTTCGCGGTGAGAGGTAAACTCCTCGTGTGCCAACGGGCGGTACTAATCTATAGAGGCAACGAAAGGATTAATTATTCGCCGATTGATATATCTGCGGAGCGAGCTAGGCCGGCTGTACAACATTTTTCGACTTGTGACCTTTTTGTCCCCGTGCGCTCTGGAATTAGCAATTTCGCTGGGCCAAAAAAGACCTGTGCAGACGCGGCGGACAAAAAAAGCCCAAGGTCAGAATAAAAACAAAAAAAACGATAACAAAAACAGTCAAGTAAGAGGCAAAAGCCAATCACTTCGTTTGGACTAAACGCATGAATAATGCAACAATTCACTGGGCTCTTTGTTTTCGCAGACTCTAATTCGGATAATTCGTAATTACGCAGCTGCATTACCATAGACCAGCACAAAGGCTCATTTTCGCCGAAACCCGGGGCCTCTCCGTCCCGAAGCCGTGCAACGCTCCAGCACCGTTATAAAACAGCCTCGGACACAAAGAATATGCGGGGCTAAAAATTCACGAAATTTTGATTAGCGAATGAGGAAGTGGTCTACGATCGCCTCACAACCTTTCACTTCGGCTCCACCTTGTCGAATCCTGTATGTCAAGGAGCGAAACTGCGAAATTCGCCTGAATCAATTCAACTGTAAGAAAAAAAAAATTGGGTAAAAGTATCTACGAGTAATAGGATAAGAGAAACCCAATACAGGATCATCTGTCCATCGAAAAAAAAATCATCCTAATGAATTATCGTTGAGGTTATGTTGAACGCCACCAGACGGTACTGTTTGGTACGAATCTAACGATGGAACACTGACAGTTGTAAACATTTTCACTTTCGACACAAACAAGGCAGCATAAACTTTTGAATTCCATTGCAATTAGGTTCCAAATTGTGCCAACTAGTTCGCTCTGAAAAGCGAGCTTCAACTTTGTGTTTATGACGTCAGAGGGGACGTAATTTATGGAACATCTTACGTACTGTTATGGTTATGCAAGTATCGGGCTCTACATTGTGTGAAGCGGGGTCGAACATTTAAAAGGTTTTTCAATGGAAGTCGAGACGATTTAACGTATTGCCATTATGATGGGTACCGGCAATTTATCGTCGACAATAATTGCAGAGTAAGACAGCTAAGCGCGGCCAAGTTGACGGAGTCTTTCAACTTGTGCATACACTCGGGCATAATTGTATGGGTCCGCTGGCCAAAACAGGATACCTGACTTAGACTAGCCCTGGCAGGAGATGTATCCTGTCGGTCCATCCTCTTACCCATATCTATACGAGCCATTAAATAATCCCGACGAGTGCTCATTAGGGCTTTTATGGGATGAAATTTTTGCAGATGAGAGCTCTTTCATTTCGGATAATGCGGGATGTGTTATTGTTGCTCGGAACGTATGTAGAGAGACCAGGCATATTTATCATCTAATTGGGTCATCCATCAATGAAGTCAAGCAAAAATGTGCGCTAATTAAACTAAAGTTTTAAAAAGATGGCTCGAATCATAAAGCAATGTCGAAATGTTAGATTTAAGGGGTGCAAATAAACGAATACAGCCAGGACAACTTGATTGCAACAGGTGTTGAAAACGACGAGACAAACGAAACGCGCCTTTTGATATAAATCAAGGTTAAAATCTACTCGAGGATTGAGATTTCGCTGTTTTATATGAAGAAAACATTTTTTTCAGACACTTTTCACAACCGCATGTGAATGAATGAAAATAATTTTACAATTCACATCTGACGTTAATGAACATAATTATTGAATGAGGTTCAATTATTTTTTTTTTAGTAACAATTGTATTTAAAACAAAAAAGTTAGAAAAATATTAATATAATTTTTAGAAAAAATTTCGCAAAAACTGCCTGAGAGTATAATAATAATGTTAAATAGACAGTGACTCTAGTCTAGTCTGGATTTTTTGTAGTCGCCAATCTTGCAGGTGTACGGCTACGATTTGCACTGACCCGTCTGTACAATTTCTACTATTCATTTTTTTTGTATCACGCGCACATGTTTCGGACGAGACGCAGTGTCTTGTGTAGGCACACAATGTCGGCTTGGTGTTGAACCCACAACGCGTTGAGGTGTGATCGGGAGTGGGGCGCAGAGAAACGCCAGAAATGCAACTACGATGTGGTGTAACAAAACATGCTCTAGCGAATAGAACCAACCAGACTAGGACAACAAAGACTCTGCTCACTTTACCTCCTCCTCATCTACCTCCTTGTTCTTTGCACGCTGCTTCTCCCTCCGTTCCCACCCTCTTCTTTTTCTTTCACAACTAGTAAATCAACCTGCGCCATGCAACAGTACCGAAGTCATATTTACGCCTATCGAAAAAACACCCTCCTATAACGAAATATTTTATGGACTTGTGATGGAAATTTTTGAGTTGGTTTTTAAGGTGATTACTCAAGTCATGGGTCTTGGCTGTTTTATTTTTGAGATACCTTATACTGAGGTTAAAATAATCTCGCTTGCGAAACTTGTTTTACTGTTTTCACTGTTGTACGCAAAAGAATTAAAAAAAAGAGAACGAAATTTTATTTGTTGCAACATTTGTAGGAAAATAAATTGCCTTTTAAGAAGGCAGGACTTTTTTCTTTTCTCTCTCTCTCTCTCCTGGCTAAGAATCAAATTTTTTTTCCAGCGTCTGATAAAAAGTTTATGCAAATTTTGTTTGAAAGTTATCATTCGAGCAAAGTCTCTGTATACACGATAAGACCACATAAATAATTCTTAGTTTCATCGTCTAACTTCTAAGAAACTAATAAAACTTGAAAACTCGGCATAAAGTATTCATGATGACAATATCCGTAATTGATTGTACCAGAAATATTCAAATTTATTTTGACAAACGCACGAGTGAGGATGGGAAGTCACGTGAGGGATTATTAAAACTATGTCTAACTTTGAAAGTAAGGTCGTACGAGTTTTGTTTTGGAGAAAATCAAAATAAAGGCAACGTGAGTAAATATTTTATTTGTGTTCATTCATTTCGATAAGTACGGTTTAATCTTGTATGTGCAATTTCCCACGGTTCATTTCAATTTAAAAATAGCACACAGCGAAGGATGAAGGAAAGTAATAACAAATGAAAAACAAAACCGAGCTGGAAATAATTCGGTGTCGTTAATGCGAAATTTTATTCGATGTGAATCGAAGTTCATGGAGCCGGTGCGAAGAATCTTTTCTCGGTATAAAATTGAAAAAAACGAGCAAGAAAAAGGGGCGAGAGGAGG
Source organism: Trissolcus basalis (assembly GCA_025266255.1). Lineage (NCBI taxonomy): Eukaryota > Metazoa > Arthropoda > Insecta > Hymenoptera > Scelionidae > Trissolcus > Trissolcus basalis. The sequence goes on from JAAMPD010000272.1 coordinate 78,366, forward strand.
AGGACGCGAGAAATAAAAAAGAAGTTTACATCCGAGCAAACTCGTTTGGCCGTTAGCAGAGACTCCCTCAAGCGCGGCTTAGATGGACCGAGCCTGCTCCGCAGAAATGCTCTTTTGCTTCTGCAAGCTTATACACTGACCTATATTCGACGGAACCCGGTTTCGAATCGCGAGACTGAGTCCCACTAGCCTCGAGAGCACAGCCAACCTCCGCCCCCTGGCAAAATGCTATCCCAAACAGAAGGAAAATCATCTCCAACAATCCACCCATAATGATCCCGCTATATGTTTCATATATTTTCATTCAAACCCTTTTCGACAGGCGCAATTTCTCTAATCCCTATCTATTCAAAGATGAGAAAAAAAACAATACACGTGCAAGTAATTATTATTACTTTTTGCAACTATTATCGTATCGCCGAACATTGACTTTATTATTTTCGAAATCAAATAAATAGTTAAAAATATCGAGCGTTGCAATTCTACCTGAATTATAATTTTCACCTAATAGTTTTTAAATCATTTCATTAATCGTATGATGTAAAACTATCACACATTTGCATCAGCATTAAATTATTAACTTGTTAAATTTACATTAATCCGTTTTTCTCTCGCTTGTTTTTTTATTCCTTTTATGATAAAAATGTTAAATTACTTGAATTTTATTGATCAAACGAAAATAGAACTTTGATTTCAGTTCAGTAACTATAAATGATGAATTTTATTTATATAATGTGAGGAGGAAAAAAAAGTCATATGTTCAATTGAACAATCATCCTAATGAACCTTGAATCAAATAAATGAAACGAGAGATCAACAATGAAAAAATTTTTCCATTCGGAAATACAAAGTGCAAAAGTATTTCTCACATTGCAAATTCAAATTGCTCGTGTGCTTCCCATCCTACTTGCAGCTAATTTTCTTCCGCGTCAAGGTCTGTCTTTTTGTATTTTCATGATTGGATTTTGGTCTACTCGGATATCGTTCAATTTCGAGAGCGGAAGAAAATAACGAGATCAAGTTGCTTTTGAAGCATGAACTTCCGGGAAATCACAAAAGTATACAAAAGCAAAAAAAATTGTTTCTCAGAAATGTTCATTATTCTTTTCATTTTTCACAACTTTTTTTCCACTAATATTTTTGATTCTAAAATATCAATGAAAAAAAATTAATTTAATTAATTTAATTTAAAATTGATGTTAATGTTTAACTGTGAAAACTCATTAAAAAATTTCTATTGCACAACTTGTTTCTTGTAAAGAGATCGAATTTCTCTGAGATAATTAAGATAAGTCATCCAATTCCCGCCACAGCAATCTTATTAACCCATTGCCGGTAACATAACCTCAAATGTGCCTAAGCCAATAGAACAGTAAGCAACTACAGTTCTCTCACTCTATAGCTGAGTGAGAGAGAAACTTTCTCGCTCACTTATTGGTCCAAAAACACAATACAGAGCTGTCAAGAATACAAGGAAAGTGTCGTTTCAACTTGAACAGTTTAACGATGATGCAGGCTAATCGTGTAACCTTATCTTGGACGAAGTGCAAAACGAGATTCGACCAGATCGTGAGCAACCTGTCGGTGGATCCGTGTTTACGAGCTCAGCATGAAAATGAAGATCGCGCCCAGCTCGATGTACCAAGTCGAGGCTGCGATTTCGCGTTGATTGACTTCTATTTTTAACCCTCTCGCGCACTCAAAGCCGAAGTGTTATTCACACTTGATTTCTCATTACTCGCTTTTGTTCGACGGCGCTGACATTCGCTCATCCCCCCACCCCGCGCGCAAAAAATTGCGCGCTAATAAATTTTTGCGAAGCTTCGCTGTTTTCGATCGCAGATAAAGCTATCGCACAAATTTTGTGTCCTGTTTCGATGGAATTATATTTCAATGATGCCCGCTTTATCAAGTTAATATTCCTCGATATTTCCACCGGCGCCCTCAACTAGGTCAGCTCGCAGTATTGTCGCTTCCCCCGGTCTGCTCCTCCCTCTTTTGATAACAAGTGTTTTCTTCACGTTGATTGAATTTGGCAACAGAACGAGACGAAAAAAAAATTGTGTACCAACCCCGCCTCCCTTGAAGAATTAGCCATCAATATCGATAACAAGTATACACAAAGTTCTAACAACGATCTAACATCTATCAAAACTATACTCAAACTACAACATCCAAAACAGTAACAAATAATGCAACGTAATTACAATCCAAATGTTATCAGTTGTTCAGGTTTCATCTTTCAGTGATGGTTTTTATATTCGTTTAATTTTATAGTACTATTATATTATTTGTCGGTTTTTTTTTTTTTTTTCATTTTGTAGTATTAAATTGGCCGGTGGTATCGAAAACAAAGTATGGAGGGTCAAGTGACCAATTAAGGATGCACGATCTGAGCAACGAGTTCAGATCCATTATTTGATAATGATTATCGCGCTCTGCGGAGTCAACTGGTGCAAGAAATCGGTACGTATTTATGATTTTTGTCTCGGAAATTGGATGAGGGAGTGGTACAGCGAGTCGATTCCGCGATTATTAGGTGAAAACCGCGAGATGCTTTTCGGGTTATGTAAGTCGTTTTGTGGTTATGCAAACAACTGATTGGATCTATTGATTTCAAATTCAACTGATTGTTCGGTGAAAATTTTTCGTCAGGTCAGATGAAAGTGCTTTCTAATTTTATTCGTAAAAAGTCCGTGCTTCAATGACTTTTCCGGTTCTTTAAAGGTTTCTCCGTTCAAAACTTCTGTACTGATTAAAACAAAAACAAAAAGAGTAAATAGAACAAAGAAAAAAGAAGTTATCCAAGTTGAAGGAATATGAAAAATTTTCTGCCACCATTGACGGTGAACATTATTAAATATTGTGTCAACAAATCAAAAGGATCTAAGAATATGATTGCAGCCTCACCTGTTTAGGAGGCTCTCGTTGCGCCGAGGAACTTTGACCGCGGATGACAGGTTCGTCATCGTAGTCGTCCCTCGGGTAGTGCCTATCCGCGTACATGCGAGGATGGCGCAGGTCGTAATCCCGGTCATCGCGATCGTCCCGGAGGTCCCGATCGTCTCGGTACTCCCGATCGTCGCGATAGTGCCGAAGATCTCTGTCGTCCCGGTAGTCGCGCGGATCTCGGTCGTAGTCGCGGTCGTCGCGGTCATCGCGGAAGTAGTCACGCTCTGGCCGCGGAAGAGGATGCCTGCACATGCCAAAGTCCTCCTCTTCGGAGTCGAGCAGATGGTCGACTCCACCTCCGCTTGGTCCGACGGCGGTCCGCCGCCCCACCGGTCGCCGAAACTCACGCCATTGTTCTTCTTCTTCGTCGGACGCTGCCCCGGGCTCGCCGCCGCGGGGCGAGCGTTTTGAGTCCGGGGCCCTCACGACCACCCTGCTGCCGCCTTTGTAGAGCTCCGGCCCCCGCGTTCTTTCGGGGGGCTCCACCACATCACAACCGCCCCCACTAACCCTCACGACACCGTTGTCCTGGTATCGAGGCACCACTAATGAAGACACCAGCGTGCTCCCACACTTCTCAACGTTACGAACTTAATTAATCCACCGGATTAGGTTACCTGGAACAAACAACATTATACTTTAATCAGTTACTTTAAACAACTATGAAAATAATTTTGAAAACCATATATTTTTGCTAGAGGTGTCAAATGGACTGTAAAATTCAAAATTTAAATATTTATCTTTTGTCTTAACATCATTTATTTTAAAAAGAGATAAAACCAAACAAAGGATAGAAGCGTATCATTAAGGGAAGGTCATTCGAAGTCAATGGGTAAAATGACAACCTCAGAATGATATAATTTACCGTTGTATTTGCTGAGATGATTTTTGTCGTTCCAGCAGTACGAATTCCATGAACGTAACGTGTTTGGAAAATTTGACGTTTGATTTATGGTATTGTAATAAGTCAGTAAACTGTTTATCTTCATTTTACAAACAATAACCCGACTGATCCCAAACAATTTCTAAATACATGTTGGCTGCAGAAATCATGGATGCTGTTTTAATTTATTATGACTCACTCTTCTTCTTAACAATAAATAGTTTCAATTATTTTTGGGGGGGGGGAATATTTTAAGAATGAATACAAGGAATGGGGAAAAGTTTAGTGAAAGAAAAGTGGTAAAAGTGGCAAGGCAGGCATGAAGGCAGATGAGACAGCTTTTGTATTTTAATGAACCAAAACCAGAACCAATGAGGTGTTATAAAAATTTAATTTTGTAAATAAAATTTTATGTTATATTTATTTATTTAAGTAATAACATAAAATGGGCTTGTTAAAAGTAAATAAAACGATATAGTACTATTTAAAAAGATGACAAAGCAATCAGTTTATTGAACAAACTCGACTAAAGAATTGTCTGGGATCGTCTGTAATTCTCTTTCTTCCTTTTCTTTTTTTTTTTTTTTTTTTGCTATTTCAGGCCGTCTGTTTGACTTTGCTTTTAACGATTCGAAACAATTTTATGCTTGTGATTGCAAAATTGACATTAATCAATTCATTAAAAAAAATAGGAAGGAATAAATCAAGCGAGGACAAAGAAATTCATGTTTTGTAAATATTAGAAAAAATTACCAATCTAATTGAACATTTCAGTATTTTATCTTTTAAATAAAACTGGTTCTTACTGTTTTTATTCCCCGGTTAATACTACTTTTTTATAATTTAATTCTAATTTATAAACTTTACAAAATCGAGTATGCTAATTAAGTTTGCGTATACGTCGCGAACAATTCATTCAACTTGAATCCTTATGCGAGTAAACAAATTTTTTTCCATTCAGATCCTACTAATGCATTCAAATCAGATTTTTTTTATGTTCGACGGAATCACGCTCAATATACAGTTTCTGAATGGAATTACGAACAACGTCGAACCCAATAAATCAATCATCAATTTTCATTTAATATGACAACATTTTTTTAGAGATAACATTGTTATTACATACAGAGTCAATCAGGTCCACTGCACACGAAATCAATAGATTTTTGCTCGAATTTTTTGACATTACTTCACCTTCTATTCAGAGAAATGTTTTATTTTTCCAATTGGGTGCCTTTCATATTTAATTTCTCAACGACGATTCCGGTACGATTTTATTGAAGTTTCATTAACCTTTTATTAAAGTTTTATTTTATATAATTTCGAACGTAATTCTCGAAAATGTCATAAGAGCGTGAAATAAAATATGAGCGCATGAAATCCCAAAGTGAAGTGGAATGAAGAAATATATATCACTAACTGTAAATTCACTCGACTTACCTAAAAAAAAAAAATAAAAATAAATCAATTCTATACTCATTTGATAAATTAATTCCGTAAAATTATACATCACATTCAAACAGCAAGTGAGAATTCGGCTATTTCTTCCAGGAAATTACAATCGAATCGAATTATAAAATATTTCTCATAATTACAGTGTGGTTCCACGATAAATAATGGAACCGTACTCTATCTCGATTTGATGTAACTGTTCTTGGAAAAAATGGAATACCTGAATTTGATGGTACAAATGTATAAAAGTAGCGAAAATAACAGACATGTCAAAAGAATTAATTTTGTTCGGTTACATGAATACCTTGAATACAGTCCCACGCCAAAAAATTCAATTAATGAGTAATCATAGTTCAGTGGATGTGATTCAGCTTGTGAATCTGCAAATGACTAAATGGCATTTTAATTCAATGTCTTTCCAAACTTTTCTAAAACACAAAAAAAAAAACTAGTCGCTTCTTTTACGGTTACATCATTTCAAACGAAAATAAAAAGTTGCATCAGATGAGAAATAATTTTAAATTCAGTTATGTAATAAATAATAAAGCGAACAAAAAAATTATGAACTGCAGATAATAGAGAAAAATCAAGGAAATTTTTTGCCGTTTACAAATAATTTTAAAAAACAAACATTTAATTTAATTAAAATTAATAAACAATAGTTTTATGATAGTTGGAAAGTTGCTTGTCAGATCATAAATGAAAACTGAAAAGTCATTTTCGAAACAAACCGTTTAGTCTGTTTAGAGGTTTCGTCAAATTATGCAAAGTCGTGCAACCTCATTGAACAAAACCGTATTCAAGAAAATGACAGGTGTCTTCGATTCGGAGTCAATTTTTCCAGGCGAATATAATGCTTGTGCGTTGAACGGAAATTTCCCTTCCATCGACCAAGTATTCTTTCAGGTAAAATCTGTCCTGAAAGCAAAAAGTGAACCCCACCGCACTCAAAGTAATAAACGACAACTCAAATAAAAAAAAATCATACGAGTGGAATAAAACGTCCAATGAAAAAATTGCCCGATTTACATGACAATTGTTGTTAGCAAATAAAAAAGTCGTTTGCCTCATGTTTACGAGATGCGACTAGGTGACCTTTAATGAGTCCGAAATTATACCATCCAACTGAATTACAATCGGCTGTACTGGTGCGACCGAGCGAAAATTAAGCGGAGGGGAAAAATAACAACCTGGTGAATAATAAACTGAAATTGGGTAAAAAAAAAAGAAAATTGCATTTTTTAAGATGAAAAAGTAATTCATTTTCTCACATCGATTCATGCGATCCAATAAGTGAACGCTATAAATAATGCAGCTTGGAACACACGAGTATTGATCAATTCATGTCGCATTATTTAAATTAAGTTACAATTTATCTGAGTTACGCAGCAATCGAAAAGTTACACGGAGAATGGTGTCACCCTTTTCTGTTTGCACATCTACAAACAATGATCACCGGGGATTCCGCTATAAATAAAAGTCCAGCAACAAAGTTAGACCCACGAATTGCTGACCAATCAGGGACAATGCAACTTTTGTTATGACTCAAGTTCCCTATTGTTCCTCCGAGCCTTTTGTTTTTGTTCAACAATTTCATTTTTCCGAGAATGTTTATATTACTCTCCTGTCCACTTCAATGATAAATTTAAAAAATATACACCCTCCGCAGCTTCAAATAAAACATGCAAAAATGTAAACAATCTGTATACTATATATACACATCTCCCTCTCTCTCTCTCTCAAAACATTGATTTTCGTCCAACATCGGAGTCTTTTATTTTTCTGAAAAAGAACGAAAGCTTGTTGGCATTCCGTAAGTGCGTCCGGGCAAAATATGGAGTGGCATTAATTCGATGCTGTAAGGTCGGGGAGCGAAGCACGCAATAATCTCTACACACGGTTTTCAGTGAATCGAGGGCAAAAAAGTGTACTGCAATTGTGCGGGATGGGAAAAAGCCCAGGAAATTGAGATGAGACGTAACAAGTGAAATTGGACATTTGATCTGAATTCTATGGCAGAGGCATCAAGGACGCGAACGCGTGCGTAAAGGACCTCGTGCTAAGCACAGGAATACGAGGGGTGTAAGTTGAGGTTAGGTATGTACCGCAGGCGGCGAATGTAGGGCTGTGGGTCGCGCCCGGTCGAGCTCAGCTGCGCCCTGCTATCCTGCCTTGCCTGCTCTTTCGGATGTTGATTCTTCACGCTGATTCGATCCCGATGTTATTTCGCACTTGAGACGCACTGAATTTCGACTTTTCCACTGCACTCGATCATCACTTCACTGATGCCGACCTTGCGAAAATTGCACACAAACCACAAGACGATCCGCCGACTCGAGGCACTTGTCTATTTCTTCTATCTTTTATATATTAATATTTTTTTTTCAGAATTCTTTTTTTTTCTAGTCAGCCAAGAGACTGACCCGCGACGAATTTAATTTCACGGCTTTCGGTGTTGGAAAAAGCAGCTGAGTCTGAAGACTTCTAGCTCCATGCTTCTGAACGCATAATCAAAACCAAATGTAAACTCCGAATTGAAAGCGAGGTTTGTTTTGATTCAGCTGGAAGTTCCCAAAGTCGGAGAAACTATCTAGAAATCAGTCTAGGGCTTATCACTTTTCAAGGCCAAAGCCTGAAAAATTTGAATGGTCCAAGTTGTTTTTGAACTAGTAAGTTGTCAAAGAGATCTAAATGAGCGGTAGCCAGATTGGGGGTCTAACAGCCTTTTCGTATAGGGTGTTTGATGACTTGTCAAGGTCACTGGTTTAGGTTTTTTAATTGAGGACAGAGAATTTGTTCGCAGATTGATTGGCACCTAGATGGACTGACCTGCTAAACTCATTGACAGCTAAAATGATGGCACTTAAGGATTGATCAGTACTGGACCCAAATGACTTGCGACGAGCCCTCTTTTCAAGGTCATTCGACGAAATTAATCTCCCAATTAATTTATCAGGTTGTTCTTGGGACTGTTGAGCTAAGTGTTACGCCAGGTGTGTGTTGGAGTTTCGTCAGACGATCACAACCGTGAGTCGGAAATGCCAGCGGAGGCGATTCTCCATAACAAGTCACCCCCAAGCTGATTCGATCAGCTGGTCGCCCTTCTCACTGGTACCAATTTTGTGACCTCGTCATGTCGACTTGACGACCGTCACTCTGGCTCTGCTGGTGGCTCGGATCGTGCACTTGCTCGCAGTGGCAAGTCTCGTAGGTGCTTCTTTTTTGCAAGACACCGTCGATGCCACCTGGAAACGTGCTTGTTGTTGCTCGCGCACGACAGAGTCGACGGCTAATCGTCGTTTCGCCTGTCGATCGACGTCGCGCGAGAGTCTGACAGTTTGTGACAGCGCACTTTCGCACTTTGGCCGACTGGATTCGCGACAACGCGAACGGGATCCGGCGCCGTGCCAATGACGGAAACGTCAAAACGACGACAAAAGGTAGGGCCGTGCTTGCGTTGACGGTGACAGACGACGGCTATGTTGAACGGATCGCGCGACCTCGGCACCCCTCGACCACCTCCGACGACGTTCGGATTGCCTCGGTGCGCGTCTCGTGACGTCACGAAATCGCGCGAACCCGGTACATCTATCGATCGGGGCGGGGGCGCATGCGATTGATAACGCTATGGGACGCCCGACACGTGCTCCAACGTCCGACCACTGTTTTCGTCCAGGACCGCACAACTGGCGCGAATTTATGACTTTTGTTTATCTTTCCTCTAATTCATACAACGAGGTCAAACTCATGGTCGAACATTCGGTAACAACTTTTCAAGTTTCTCACTTACAATATTGCTTACGAATTATTACGTGTTGTGAAAACACGGAAATTAACTACCAACAACACTTGATTCTTTCGACGTTTTTGACGAAACAAGTTTTTGGTAACTGAGAATTGAACCCGTGCCCCTTCAGGTGAAAGCGTTCACTTTTATCCACTGCGCCAAAGTTGTCTTCAAAGTCCAAAAATTTTTTGTCAAAAATGTACGTCATTTTAAATGATTTTAGAGAAATTAAAAATTAAACTTGAATTTAGAAGAATTGCTGTGTCAAATTTTGAGAAAAATTCCGATCACTAATTTGTCTGATTATATCTGTGCTCAAAGATGAATCATAATTTGTTTTTACTGATTTCCAGTGCTCCGAAAATCGCCGTCCTTGAAGTTTCCCTGTCGCCTCTTCATCTCCGACAATGTTTTCAATCCACCCCACGTCACTTGGCTGATACTTTTTTTTCCAGATAATTCATGCGACATCTGCTTGAAATGAGGAAAATAACTCATTCGAAATGAGACGCGGTCAGGATAAAAATACGAAATCGGAGTTCCGGGAAAGGCGAAACGGCTCAACAGCACAATGGAAATTGTAACGATATTTGCTTCTCTGAGATAGGTATACTTGTCTGTCAACGGGAAATGTGTGCCGGCCAGGCACAATTGACATGTCAATTTTGCGAACGCGAGACCGAGAAAGTCCGCAGTATATCAGACTTCCGTTGTCTATTTACGCGCACGAACGTAACGAGCCAAAGAGAACTAAAACAAACTAATTAATTGTTCTGTGACAAAGTATACGTTCGTGCGTATGCGTCGCTATCATTCTCAGGTCATCGTAAAAAATTTATCGATCCAAAACAACTTGGACTTATTGATTTACGGTCACTTTATCGGCAAAATTGTAAACTCACAGGATAAATGGTTCTATTAGCGTTTGCATAATTCGCACCAACATTACAAAATAATTTAAATTAAATGGAATTTTTGGTGGTCGGCGTTGTTTATGTTTTTATCAACGGCCGAATAAAAAAACGTAATTGCACAATTGTGAATGCATATCGCGAAATGACAGTTGAATTATATCATCGGTCTGATAATACTGACATATCATATTGACATGCGAGAATAACGAAGCAATAATTAATAAACAAAATTAAATGTATTAATTGTCATCTGAATATGTGTCACCGATACATCGATCGGACGTTTATTGTTTCTACAAGTTGATGATTCTAAACCAGCTGTTTTTTTAATTACAGTGCATTTCTGATAGTCACTCCACAAACAAGACAATGTTTACAATTGAAACAACATCTGGATTCAGTATATTAACTCGTAATCGCAATAATCGATCATCGGCGATAGAATCTCAAACATCATTTACTATGTCATAAGACGCATGAGCAATTTTCCAATGTGTTTCATGAAAAATGTTCCTCGCAATTGTTTCGTATAATTTAAAATCATTTCTCAGTTTTTTTTTAAATTGAAAATCATTTATAGTCTATATAGTTATTTGAAAAGAAAAATTCCAACGCTTATAAGAAACGCATTCACGTGCCAAACAATGCAACATTTAATTTGAAAATCGGAAAGCCGCCCACGCAAATTGCTTCGAACAAATGCAATTTGTAATTTCTCGCTGCAAGATCGGTATCTCGACGATCAGTCAATACACAATTAGTTCGCCACGGTAAAATGTTTCTGTATTCACATCATTATTTTCCGACGCGCATCGCGCCTTGTGCAGATGGTTATGGATTTTTTTTTCATGGATCCTTTTATTTACCACCTTCCATGCTTCGGTGAACTTGTAAACGCACTTGTAAATATTTCAAACTAATTAACTGAACAATACTTGAATGGCAAGAAATAAAATAAGATAAAATTAAACATCGTTCAAAAAATGGATTATTATTGTTATTATTGTTTTGTTTTTTTGTTTGTTTTTTTTCTTTCTTGTAGAATGTTGCAGTTCTCAGAATTTAGATGTTTGCAGATATGTTTACTTGCACAATCCATAATAATTCCACAAAATAATGCACTCTCACGATAAATTAAAACGTACCGCAAAAAAAGGTTAAAAATAATAAATAAACGATCTGTATCGCGGCATCTAATCGGTGGCTTATCGTCGGACACGATTCGATAAAGTACGTCTGGATCACGAGATAAAATTTTGTGAAGATGAGAAAGCAGATGGATTTCAATTACATACTAATTGATTGATAATGTTTTCGTTGTCTGTTAAAAACAAAACGTATAAGCCAATCGAATCGTTGATTCTTCGCGGTTTGTAGAAACTTCTTCTGACGACAGCGCCATCTCGGGCGGGGTGTGACAATCATCGCCGCGTTATCATTATCAGTCAGTTAAAACGTCGAGCAAGGTAATGGCTGATAGCAAATTTTTTTTGCACAATCATTATCAAAATGAATGAATTTTTTCGCATTCGTCTCGAATCAATCAAGCAGTCAAGATCCTTGAAATAATTGTAAGCAAAAAAAAGTATTTTTTTATTTGCAGTTTTATTGATTTTAGAGATAAAGTGGGAAATGACTTGATGCTGCATACTGGCGGATGAAAATAACATTTTTACTTTTTTTGACAGTGTCAAAATTCACTCTAAGGAATCAATGATTAAAAATTGATTTTTGTAATTGAACATTAAAATTGACGAAAATAATTTTTTATCGTGTTACATTAAAAGATATTTTAAATAATTTTTAAAACAAAATGTAATTTATTAATAATGAATTATTATTCACAGAAAAGCAAAGTGACTTGATAATGACGAAATGGACGAATCAAAAATCATCCCAACCAAAACATCGATCTCTTTCATCGTGAACTAAATGGGAAATTGTGGGTTCCGTCATTGTGAACCTACTTAGTTTGAACATCTGTACAAGCTACTCAAATTACGATACTTATTTCCGGAACGCAGTGTACAGATACTCAGTAAAAGAGGAGTAACGACTGAAAAATTTCGAAGAAATTATGGGGACAATGCAAATAGAACCATCGGGCCAAGTTTTTTTTTCTAATGAGATGAGAAAAAAAAACTTATTTATCACGTGCAGCTTTACTTATTTATCACATGCTTTCAATTTCACATTACATAAAAAACACTATGAAACAAAATTTATAGATAGATAATTCAAAAAATAAACACGAACATTCAGGGTAATTATAACATTACTAAAATTAAGTTCACACATTTATTTTAAACAATTTTTTCCTTCATTTTTTGCTTATTTCAGTTTCATCTTTTGAAAACAATTTTAACTCTGATAAAAAAGTCAATTTAATTGACATTTCATAATTATTCCAATTATTGCAAGCAAATTGTTGAAACAATTTTTCGTATTAGAATTATTATGATTAGTTGATAAGATGGCAGAAATTTGAACGTGATATTTGTTTTTAGGGTACGAGTGCTAAAAGTGTTGATTTAAAATAGCGAAAGCGGATAACCCAAAATGAGAATGACGCGAGATGGAAAGCGAGAAAACGAGTGGTACCTTAGGAAGGAGCGGCCTAATGTGAGCAGTATCACGCATTCAACGGGATGTTACGCGGGGGGAAGGAAGCAATCCCTTGGCGTCGGAGGGGCTGAGATGCGACGACGCGGGGTTGGTGTGGTTTGCTTAAAGAGAAGTGAGAGAAACGTTCAACGGCAACAGCGCGTACGCGCGCAAGCGCCTGACTCTACAAAAGAACTCGCGATTTACGGTGGGGGGCAAATAGTGCGCTTTTAGTAGGGGCAAATATCAAGCTGCTCTCACAATTCAACGCACAGATCTATCCACTTACCCTATTTTTTCCTATAATTTATGAAATCCATTTATAACAAAAATAATACATCATTAAATAATTTTTTGTTCATGCATTTTTTTTAATGAAATCAATTTTCTAACGGTAAAAAATTAATTGCGTATAATCAAATGAATGGAAACCGATTTTTTTTATCGTTTGTCTGAAAACGTGTTCAATGATACGTTTGATGATTTCATTATTTTGTTTAAGTACGTGACTCGAAGTCGAAATTGTTTTAAAAAAAGCCCACAAAATTATATACACTTTTTAATTGCATTAAAATTATTCTCATTAGACCGACTTATTGTTTAATTGAACAAATGTAGATATTATTTTTCATTGATACTGCAATTTATTGACTGTATGCGTTTTAATATGACATTTTAATTAAAGGTCACTGTCGAATATTTTTGAAACCGTTAATTTAGCATTTATTGTATTCACTTAATGTCCTTTTAATCAAATTCGTTATCACTGTTTTATTATTTTGCAAAGTTCGAGGATGAAAAATATATATCAAAGGAATAATTCATTCTTTACAAAGCTTGTGTTCATGTTTTCATAGCAGATACTAATTGTCACGTAAGAGATTGAAATATATATATAAATAATAATGAGGGCGAAAATCGAAGTCAACTTTTAATCTAATTGAATCCAGAATTTGTAATTAATTGAACTGTTCGTAAGAAATTAAAATTGATGTATCTTTGTGGAAAATGCTCATTAACCAACTTTATTAACAAATTTCATTCATTTTTTCATTACTATGTATTTTTATTTTATCAAAGAAATAATGAATATACTTGTATTTTCTCCTTTTTCGCTTGCAAAATATTGTAAAAATTCATTATAAAATATTTGTACATCAAATAAAAGTGAACCAAATGAAATTGACTTTGGCTGAACATATATAAACAATTATACGAATTCATTAACATTTAAATTAAAACTCTGTTATCAGACATCAAATTTCGTCGTTAATAAAAAGATAATTTCGAGTGACATAGCTAGCGACAGTAATATATTTGTTTTTCCAACTAGCATTTATAGATTCATTGATGAATGTTCACGAAGTCGAAAAATATATTTTTGCTGACACAATTTTTGATCTGAGACTGATTAATGAAATGCATAATAATCATAATAAAAAAGTTTGAAGTCACTCGTAGAAAACATGAAATATTTAGAGTTAGAATTAGTAACTCTTATCTACAGTCGTAAAAACAGAAACATTTTTATGACAGGTATCCCAAAACGGATTTCGCTTTCGGTAACATATTGTTTTCAAACCCTTCGGGGATTCAATTGAACAAACAACGTACAACGGTGACTGTTGAATTTCGTTACTGGAAATTACTTTCTTTTATCTGCCTATAGGTATATTTATACAGCAGACAGCATCCTTCTAACAGCATTGTAAAAAATAATTAAGTAAAACACGTTTTGTCAAGAAAAAAAAAAAAAAAATTCATTGAGTAAATAAAAAAATATTTTCACAAAAATTTCATAGGGACTGAAAAAATGTTTTCAACTAGAAGAAAAAAAAACCGAATGAAATGGCTTTGTTTTCACTAATCTAACGATCAATCTAAATATAAATTTTATTTTTAATCAAAGTAATAAGATGAGTAATTTGCTCGAAGATATATAAATTACTAAGAAGTGAATGATGCAATTTTTTGTATTAGATGTATTTTTAATTTATCAAAAATAGTTTAGTTGGAATTTTTATTTTGATATCGGCTGTAAACTTTTGATCTACAATTACTAAAATGTTGATTACAAATAATGAGACTAAGCTTTCATGACCGTGGGAACATCTGTCATACTTTTTCCATCATTAGATAAAATTAAACAAATTAAATAAAACTATTTGTACTTTTATACCAATTCTATCCAGATCAATTTCTTCAATAAAATAAAATGAAAATGACCACATATTTTTATACACATTTTCAACTGGAATTAAAAAATGTATACTGATAAAAATAAAAAATAATAAACCGAATGACTTATACATTTTCAGTTCATTTATATTTGTACAGAGTAATCGAAGAAAATGTAAAAAATATTATAGATAAAAAAGAAATCTATTGTTTATGAAAAAAAATGTACCCGTTTGTTGTACAATAAATATTATGAAGTTGAAATAGTTGATTCAATGATAAACAGATAAAATCGAGGGGAAAAGTTGCACCGGCGATTCATGCTTTGTGTAAGCAGCATAATCCGTATTGGGCCATTCAGTGGGGGATCGCACCAAGTGGGGATTGCGTTAGGTGGGAGGCATTTACGAGTGACGGAGAGGGTCTCCGGCAGATTGTGGAGAGCAATAGTAGAAGACCATAATTCAGTGCGCAACAGTACAGCCAGGTTGGTGTTTGAACAATAATTGCAAATACCTATTTGAATACATCATTGCATCTCCGGGACACCCTGGGGTGAGCGCAAGTCAAAACAAAAACACAACTTCCCAGAGTGTCCTTTGGCTCTTCAGTTTTCCGCAGAATTTCGTGCCAAAATTTTTCAAACAAAAAACCGTGCAGTGCTTGGGACTGGAACAGTGTCAGACGAAACAAAAAATAAAGAATATAATTGTCAATTGGATTGTCTTGTGGAAAGTTGGTGCCAAAGTGAAACAACAAGACTTTATTTCGGAAGTGCATTCTTGAAAATCAGCAATTTGAGGTTTGATTGAGAGATATTGAGAGAGATAGGTTAGAAAGATTTGACGAGATTTTGAGTTGGTGCAAAGTGGCTTGTTGGTGCGCCAAACGCCAAGTTATTATCGCAATTCTAATTAACCCGAGTCCGCGCGAGGCCGTGCGTTCGTTACGCTGAACAGCACGAGCTACCACGGCCCACGTTAATTGCGTCGTCCTTCAATCTCCAATGGTTCTTCGAGCTGGATAATTGGTGCGCCGAAGATATCTCACTTCCGCCCGCACTCGCGGTACAACAAAAAGCATTTAACATTTTTGGCTAGCTATTTTCGTTTTGATCATAAGGTAACGGCAAAACATGATGCGACGTCTTCGACTTCTCACCGACCGGCTTTTCAGTCTTCCCTGCTCAGATCAACCGTTTGACTTCTCCTCACAATGTCATCTCTCAAATTCATCACCAATCTATCATACTTATATTTAACAGATCATTTTCAATATTTTCCTATACCTTAAACATTATTTTTAACTTCTCATTTAAACTCAAATTTTTGTTTTTTAAATTCAAAATAACTTAACCTCATTTTGTTGTTTTGATTCTTCGCTCAATAAGTTTAATTAACTTTTTCATAGTTTTACTTATTCATATTTTTTTATAATATGAACGTTCTTTTATTCCCTCACCTTGATAACATTAAAAAGGTCAATCTCAAATTTCATTTCAAAACAACCAACTGGCCGATCGCGTATAACAAAAATCAAATAACTCAACACCTAGCGTCGATCGAAATTCATTTCCTCTGATGGGAAATTATCCAATTTTACTTTCATACGGCAATTGAGCTCGATTTTGTCCCGAACAAATGATATCCGTGGTATAAACAGACATGGTATAACTGTTTCGAAAAAAAAATTGGGTTACCTATTACCATTTTCAAATTGACACGACTATTTTTGGATCGCGTGTTCAAAAAACCGGGCGACAGGAAAAAAAAGGTAGAAAAAAAATTAAAAGTCAAAAGCAGGGACGAGTAACTACTGTCGCGTACCGTTGTTTAATTAACAAGAGGCCAATAAAAATATCGATTTCGAGCCGCTCGTAAATCAAATTTCTTCGCGAGTAATTACCAGCCCATCTCTATACTCAACCCGAAATACCATCGGGCGGTTGAAAACAATGCGCAAACACGTGTTGTACTTGGCTTTATTTACAACTCACTTGGAGATTGAAGGATGATATGAAATTTAATAACTTTTCCTTATTGCAATTAATGATAATATTATTTTTAACAAATATTTCCATCTAATCTGAACAAAATTCAATTGTCAAAACTAACAAATCTTTAAACTTCAAATCATCTCTTCAAATTGAAAATTATCGATTGTCAATTTTGTAAATTAAAAAAAAAAAAATTCAAATTCCAACATTTTTACTAACTTGTAAACTCATTTCAAAATTTTTCGTTCTAAAACAAGTTTGACGTTGGGATAAAAAAACTTGTATTTTTAAATATTTCGTCGGGCTTTATTTTAATGATGTTTGATCAGTTTTGCAAGGGACGTCAACAATGTAATGTAGTAATAGAAAAACGTTTAGATTAGAAATCTTCGGGGACAAAAAATGACGCGTTTAGTATGACTTAATATGCGAGCAAACAGCGCGATTTTCCTTTCGGTCTGAAAGATACCGCCGACTGTGTGCGCGACGACGCAACGTGCTCGCAGACTCGTCATAATGCACGTATAGTCCTGGTATCGCGTGTTACGTGTGTGATCAATAAATCGAGTCGTGCAGTGAAACGCGCACGCACACCAACGCACGTGTGTATCAAACGTACACAACGATTCGTACCCGGAGAGGCGTTAAGATATCGATTCGCCGACCAATTGAAGGCAACTGCAATCGTATAATTGCTTTTTTTCTTCCTCCTAGTTTTCATCGCAATTTGTTTCCTAAAAAAAACATTTTTTAATTAAAAAATTCAATCGGTTCATTTTTTGTCGACAAATAAAAGATAGACGAAAGGAAAATAATAATAATAAACATTTAGTTCGGTGTTATTTGGTTGGATTATTTCGGATTCGCTCAAGGGGAATTTCAAAATGTACGAATAAATGCTTTTCCAAAAAATTCATAACATTCTTGAACGCGCGGGATGAATCGAATTACAAATTGTAAATGAAAGAGAGCGCAACGTGAATTACAAGCTGAAATTTTATTGAGTTGCTGTCAAAATTTGATTAATACGTTTTGAGTCGGCGGTCGAAAATGATCCTTTGTTTTGATGCGTCGCCGGGCCTATTTACTTTCACGAAAACGCTGCGGCTGGTGATTCAATCGATAGCGATCCTCGCTCTTTTCCCCTGACAGGAACCCTCCGTAATGACCGCGTTGCACGCTTCGCCGGCGCGCATTAGCGTGGCCAGATTTGTGCCCGACAGATGGCCCTGCCAATTTTTCTACACCCATTAACGCGACCACCCCGTTAATTAATAGCGAATCACGTGAACATGTTATCGCAGGGACTCGCGAAACATAAAGGTCACGACGAGATTAATAGCTGATGTAACTCCACGCATTTCTGTGTCCCGATTTTTATATCCCAACAGCTCGCCTGACAATTACAACCGTTCATTTTCACTGTTATTATATCTCTCATTTTCTATTTTTCATCAAATTCCCTCCGTTTGACGAACAACTTTCAACACAATTATCATCCCGACTAAAATATTTAAACCTTTTGCATTTCATCATTTGAATACACATTTTTAGTCCATTTCATCTCAAGTTTTATAGATTAAAAAATTTATCGCTTTTTATACAAAAAAAAATTTGAACAAATCATTTATTTTAAAATTTACTCCTGTAATTTTATTTATTCATAAAATTATTAGTTTCATAATCTGTTCAAAATTCAAATGTTCAAAATAGAACAAATCGTGATGTCAAAATTGAATTCTTTGATTTCTTTTTATTCATATAAAAATTAGTCAAATTTGAAAGGATAAATTGTTTTACCTGCATAATTATTCGTGACTTAAAAATCGAGGAGAGAAATTGTTTGAAATTGTCAAAACTGTAACAGTTGAGAGGAAACGGTTTTTCGCGCTCATATTCAAGCATTTGCATAATAGCAACGTGAATTTCGCGACCCCGAAAGGTGCTTTGTATAGGGAGCTAGTGCCTTTTTATGGCTCGTCTTCCTCTTCTCCTTCTTCTAAGTTCGCCTTTCATTCGGCTCGTTCCTCGAGCCATACCTAGCAAGGATCGCTTAGGGGTTTCTAGCACAGGGGACGCGAACAGCTGGTCCGATAATTGCGCCGCGATATTAATGGTCCCGAATTCGCTTCTCGTTTTTCCAGGTATAGAATGATAGTACACTCGCGTGCGCCACGTCTATAACTCAGTTTACTCGTACAAATAACGTCGAGACTTAGGGAAACGAAAAAAAAGTCTTCCAAATTGCCGTGATAAATGCCCCAAAAAAGGAATAGAGCAAAGTCGAAGCCTCATATTTTTAGTGCCAAATCTTTATACGTTTTCGACCATCACGATGCGGACGAACTTTCTTCTTCGTTCCATTTTTATCTTTAATTTCATAAACTCATGTTCACGCAGGGTAAAGATAAGTTGTTGTTTTTAACGAGAATCTTGTTCCAAAAGTAAAGGTGTCCTAAAATCTTCTCTAGGCACCTCCTCCCAAAGATTAAATTTGTCTGCCTTTCAAACCACAACTATTTTCAACATGGTTGCTAATGAAAACGACATTTTCATTTTGACAAAAGGGCATAGACGCGGAAAAAAGTACATACCAACACGTTCGAACACGAAAAGATTAAATCCCTCATTAACTTAAAAAATATCTAAATCCAAAAATTTTAATTTTCAAAGTAAACATGACGAGAACAAAACTGTACAAAATCTTACTTTTTTTTTTTTTGAAAAGTTTCCTCAAATTCCAAACTTGCAACTTTGGTGACGGGGTTTATGTTTACATGATAGCGAAAGTGACATGTTTCGTCGGGATGATTCGCCTCGAAACTACCTGCTCCTTTCGTTCCGAGACACAACTTGTCCCAAGTGTTGTTCTGTAATTTCGATTTGCCTGTAAGCTTCGCTTTCATAGCAGCGGGAGTTCTTTGGCTTGGTAACACGAGAAACTTCAACCAGAAAATATTTACATAGACTGAAAAATTCCTCTTGCCAATGTCACTCGGCTGAACAATGCCAAAATGGATCTAATTTTCCCCCTCTCTCTATTTGTGACGTATTTATTTTGATTTCCTTTTCTTTCTCCCTTAGGGACTCGGTCATACCGAATTAAAGCTTTTATTTCTCTTTGTCAAAATTATTTCTTGAACATTTGTCGAACGACATGAGCGTACAGAAAAGATTCATAAAATTGTCCATACGGGGACAATGAAAAATTGGAGAACGTGTCATTAATAAATTATATTCGTTCGATGTAAATGGACCGACCCAAATTCCGAAAAACGGAAAATTAATGACTAAGCTCGTTTTTCAAAGCCAAATGGCATTCGAGTGGTGGCGGTAGCGGCGTCCGTCGGTTATTTCACATGAAACCATTTGAACAATCATTTCCACGAGTAACGCGCGCTCGGCGCATTTCATTTTCCAAAGTATCCCTATTAAGGATTACAAGGAACAATTCGGCATGTAACGCATGCGCATTAGGCTTCGTGGTAAGATTCAAATAAAGGGCGTGGTGAAGTGTTGGTCCCTCCGGCATGAGATATGAAGGGTGAGACCGAAGAAGGAAGAGCCATTTATTTTCACATGTAAGCGCAATATGCGCCTCCATTTGTACCGCTGACAAACCCTGGCCTCGACTTACATCTCGAATGAATCCAATTTCCGAAATATCACAAATAGATTCACCTCATGACGCATTGCCTAACTTTCTCTTTTCAAAAAAAAAGGAAAAATAATATAATGAAGAAGATGTAACATTAACTTTTGGGCTATTGAAAAAAATTGTGTGCTCGTTACATATACAAATAATCAAAGTTGTGGAAATTGAAGTACGGGTGATAAAAATTGATGAGCATGGGGTATTACTATAAAACGTTGTCTGTTAATGTTATTGAGCTTTATGTTTGTTGTATTTCAATCGCGAAAACGCGTCTGTCAATAACGAAATGCAATGTGCATCAACGTTACTTCATTGAATTGGTGAAGCACGCATACACATTGTGCCATTCATTTTTCAGAGTGGCAGCGATTGACTTCTCTGTTTGTTACATGATTGATATGCGCCGCGGCGCAGAATGAATTGCGCCTATTTCATACGAAACACAAAACCCTGAATTATAGGATGCGACGAGTACGCGTTTGATAAATTGCCTCGTTACTTTCGATCGCGGTGTCGTCATTTTCCCTTCCAACTTTTCACTATTTCAAAAGCACCCTTTGTTTGTTTTTTTTTTTTTTTTTGTTTCATTTTTGACAAAGTTTTACATTTTTATTTTCATCTCGCCAATTGTCTTTTTTTGGTATCAAAAAGTTGTATAAAAAATTGCGAACAAATTTTTTTTTTCAATAGAAATGGCAAAATTTTGCCACAACCCAGGAAGAGAAAGGATTCACCGATGGCGTAAATCAATCCGAACGAGCATATTAATTGCTGCGAAAAGAGGGTGAGGTGCCACACCTAAAATTTGCAGCATTCCTACAACGCGGCCCCAATCTTGACTCGTCCCTATCTATTCCAAGTAAGCTTATGAGCGTTCGCTATTGGTGTCTACGATCGATCGGGCATTCCCGGAGAAGGGGGCACTTAATTTCGAGGGTGCTGAAACATATAATGGGGAGTTTCTTCGATTTATTAAACTTTCGATTTTGGCGCATCGCAGACATCGGGGCTCTTCGGCCCTCGAATAACTCGTCTAATAGCCGCCCAATCGAGGTGTGTTTTTTTCCTCTTCCGAAATCGCTTCATTTAAAAATGGCCGACAATCAGAGCCGATTCATGGTTGAGATAAAGACAGATAGGTGGCGTTTGTTAAAAAAAAGAGCTGATTCTCGCGTTTTCCTTTTGGTCCCTCGGTTCTGCGACTTTTTATCTTTTCGAATCGCTGGCAATCGCGTGGGCGGAAAAATAATCCTTCTGCATGGAAGGAAAAGCGGATTATAGGGGGCGCCGACTGCGAGATCAACCCTAATGCGACAAAACCCTTTTCCAGTCTGTTCCGGGAAAAGTGGCAATTTTTCACGCGGCGCAAGCATTGTGACGACCGGCACAATATTTACGTCACCCGATACGTTCTAAATTCTGACCCCTTCGCTCCCCCTCTCGTGTCGATCAATATATACAACGCCATTAGATTTATCTACCCATCTCTGTCGTGCTTTCCACCCCCCCCCCTTGAATTCCCCCTCGAAAAGGAGCCTCGACTTGCAATTAAAATTCGTTTGTCGATTTTCGCGCGTGGACTTTTCAATTATTTATCCAAGTCCTTTTTACGACGCGAGGAATTATTTGGCAATTTTCATTAATTAATATAAAATGAAATCATAATATCAGCGATGCAAAAAAAGGGACACAAAACACTACACAGCCGAACAGAAACGTCATTCACTGGAATTATATTAAAATAAATTGAAACGATATTGATGTTTTTTTTAAATTCATTTCGAAACGGGTGCTCTTTGTGCTCCTGCATCCAATTATTCTGAACCAGTGATAATTTTCAATAGAATAACGAATTATTGAGCACGATATTTTTAATGTCCGCCGGCCGTACAATGTCGCGCATTAATTGGCATTTGTCGGGTATTTGCAGGTTACCCTAGTAAAGATCATTATTAGGGTATGAACTCTGTAACAAATTAATTTTCGATTTTTCCGAATAAATTGAAACAAAAAGGGAATTTTTAAATGAAACTTTTTTTTTTAATGTGCACTTTTCCCGAATGAATGTTGAACAAAAAGTTGGTTCATATAAATAGAAAAAGGAACAACATTTGTAACGAGAACAAAAAATGTTTCATATTTGTTAATTTTTTTGTTTAATTAATTCAATATTTTTCATAAAATTTGGTTCATACAAAAAATGACGTTACAATTATTACATCAATTACTAAAAAAATGAGGTAACTTAATGAGCCGCTGGAAAAAACCGACGGTCATTAGTGGCGCGATGCATACGCGAATCGTCATGATAACGCGGCGCCGTATAAATTCACCTGCAGCGATGAACAATTTTCTATAGCTCTCTTCCTACGCTGTGGTTTTCGTATGCTCCAAAGTGCGTCGCGTGCGAGATGTACATATTGCACGACGATTTGCATATATATTTGGGTACGTGCGAGCTATCCAATATTTTTCCCTCGCTTGTTTTGGCTGTTACAATTTTTACGTTCAAAAAACGCGAAAAACTTGTGAAGTGAAAAAAAGTCTGTCGCAACAAGCTCACGACTGCATCGATAAAATTCTTCCTTTTTATACATATTTTTTGCATTTTATTTTTACTGGCAAAAAATTTTCAACTATTTCAGTGAAAATAATAATATAATAAACGTGTAACTGAATATTTTAAATCTCTGCAAAATTGAGTATTATTAGTTTATTGAAAAATTAATACGAAGTCGATGAAATATTCGACATAACTCGTCTAAGCGCTAAATAATTTCCCCCATTTGTTAGTTGCTATTCTTTTGCATAATAAACGAGAGCAGGAAGCGCGCGCGTCACAAAGTGACGTAAATTAAATAAAAGCGAGTTTAGATGAGAAATAATAAATTAAACGTTACACTTATATATGAATATTGACAAACTCAATCACGATAGACTACGCGGCGGAAACGGTAAAGAAAAAAAATGAAGGCGCGACACTGCCAACAGCACATCAGGAGTGAAATCGCGTACTAATTATTAAATGCATTTCAATTCGCGACAAATCATATTAAAATTACGGTCGCGTCGACGTTTTATAATTCGATGTGTAATTTTCGTTGGATAAATAAATCCGTTTCCCAATTGACAAGCTCCTATTTTTCGATAACTGTTTATTAGCGCGTATCTTCGTCAATTTTATTTATTAAATTTCAAATATCCCTGGACCAAACCCCCCCTCCCCTGCATCAACAGCGAAATCAATTTTTTGCAACGTCCAAAGAGGATTTCTGAATATGAAATAATTACATCATTACTTTAACTGTAAATATTAAATCACGAGACAAAACAGTAACATTTATTTTCTTCAATCGAAAACTAATTAATACAAATATAATATCCATATATAAATATATTTAGGTGTTTATATATAGAGACGTTAATGAAATATATTGAAGATTGAATCATTATTCGAAGATATTGTTACGTACACAAACATGTTGGATAAAGTTAATTAATTATTACCATACAAAATAACCGAATTCATTAGTACTGGATATTCATAAAAAAAATTTATATGTACATTTCCATTGCGATGCATTTTGTTTATTAACGAATAATTGTTGAAAAAAAAACTGCATGGCTTTCTAAAAGGGTGAACTTAATTAAACGCTAAATTATAAATGAAATTTCATTATGTAAATAAAAATAATTTACAACAAAAATAAACCCAACATTAATATTTCTATCAATTCATTCAGAATTGATGAAAATATTTTTGTTTTAAATGGAAATAAAAAATTCTTTTTTATTACAAACGATTTACAAAGCTATTCTCGCTTTCATAAGTAAGCCAAAAGCATTTCTTTTGAATCAAGCTGCTCATCTGAGAGAGACAGATAGTTTAATCGTTGCAAGGCCGGTACGGCAAGGAGCAGGTTTAATCGCGCGTTTGAGACCGATCGATAAGTTCAAACATATTCACGACGAGTACACGACGTTCATTCATGCACACCCTGCACAATGAACGTTTACTACGCTCTTAAAATTAACATCGCAAGTCATCTGCGTTTATACAATATAAAAAAACACAGTTGATGGAATAAAAGCCGGAGATATAAAAAAACGAGGAGGAGGCTCTCTCTTTTTTTTCCTCTGTTTTGTGTAATATGCTGCGAATGCAAAAACGCACGATAAGCAGAGAATGTGATTATCACAATTGAAGGGAAGTTATGCAGGTTGCGATAACGCTGTATCTTTTGGTATTCCTATTTCTGTCAATTAAACGTATACATTGTGCAAACAAAACAAAACCTCAAATTGCTCGAGAAAATTGCACCGACGCGAAGCTCATGAAAACTGTGGAAAACTGAAGAACTAAAAACAAGAAAAAACAAACAAACAAAACTCGTACATCTGTTTTTTGTTTTACAATAAAAAAAGAAAGAAAAACAACAAAAAAGAGATGTGGATTAATTTTTTTGTTGGATTACAAGTTTGGATTGGTTTGCAAAAGAAATTTTTGTGGATAACAACAAAGTTGTTTTCCGCGCGGGTAATGTGGAGGGAAAAAAAAGTTGGGCAGAAAATCGAGCGTGCAAGAAAGACGTATTGCTTGGAAGAAAGACGAGACATACGTTGTCGAGCGGGACGCAAACGATTCTGGTTTGGCAGTTGTGCTAGGAAGCGCGGTCGCGCAAGTTCCGAGTTTACGGTATGCCGCGTTAGTGATTGAAAACTCGATCGATCCAGCTTTCATTTATATCTATCCATCCGCTCGAATCTTCAATTACCAGCACAAAACAGATTTTATCACGGCCTGATGCATAATTGATACGGTTTTATTTTTGTCGTGCCGCTGTATTTTATTTTCATTCAGTTTTTACGTTTCGAATTATCTTGAGGATTTGTAATGTGTACATTTTGAGTGGTGTAATTTCAATGCAAAATTAATGTGAAAAGAATCAATTCTTCAAACGACAAAAAAGCGTGCATTGAATAAATGAAAAAAAAAAAAAAACGAAGTGAATCAAATTACAAATGAAAATCGAACATAATTTCATCGGTAAAAGCAAAATCAACGTAAAAATTAAAACATTATTCGATGACAAAAAAATGAGACGAAAACTCGAATGGCAAACCAAATCAAAGCGCGATATTAATTGACATTCATTGTAACTAGAAATTGACACTGCCAACACTTTTGAAATTAATTGCTGTTATTCCTTTTTCTTTTTTTTTTTTTTCTATTATATTTTTGACAAAAATTTCACGTCGTAAATATTGTGTTGAAGTCAAAATGATTTAGAATTTGATTGATCGATATTATGAAGTCTAATTAAAATCATGTACACAAACATACATTGTTCTATTTTCAAACGACGTCTAGCCCCAATTACAGTGAATACATTTCCAGAAAATTACATACAATTATTCCTAATTCACCGATGGTGGATGGCAAATTAGAAACATTATTCATCGGCGTGTTAAAAATTAATTCCAATTTCATTAGAGCGCAGTGCATATTGTTTACAATTAATTGAACTTCGATTTAGTATCAGGGACAAATTAATGATTCCTCAGCACGCTATTTTTCCATTCTGTAATATATTTCTGTCTCTAATTATGTTATTTTTTAATATCAACTTGACTTGAAAACAGAATAAAAACCAATTTAAAAATTAAAACAAGTTCATCAAATAAAAAGCAGAACAACAATTTTCAAATTGACAACTCAAAATTGACGTTGCAAAAAAATTACAAAAACTCAATTTCGAAACTGAAAATGTACACGAACGAGAACCGGGCGCGAGCGAAATAACGCGTCGCTAATCACCGTTAATGTAATTGAGTAAGGATTACGCGGACAAAGTATCAATTTGCATAATTATGAACTATCAATAAATAGATCTTGCACGGTTGGAAATGGCGCGTGTAAACGGCCAGCCAATTTGTTGGCCGACGAGAATTTCTTTTGCAAACTGCGCGCTTGGTAACAAAAATCATGACACAAAGAGAAACACAAAATTTGTTCTGACCGTAATTTTTGTTTTGCCACAGAACCGGAACGTTCTGCCCGTAACATGACTTAGAAAGAAGGAGGTTCAAGGACTCAGGAAAACAGGAAAGTGTGGACTGCGGCGGAGCCGGAAACCTACGAAGATACACGTCAGAAAAAAAAGGGATCAGCGAGCTGAGCAACAAGAGGACAGTTTGAGATAGAAGTGGATAGAGGGCGTTAGCATCTGCGTGAGCACGATAGCACCGTTGGTGCCCTCGGCCGTGGATCCCGGGGAGACGGGCGCCATGGCGGCCTCATCGTCCTCGTCCGTCGGCGAGCAACAGTACTCGCTTAGATGGAACGACTTCCACTCGAGCATCCTCACCTCCTTCCGCCACCTCCTCGACAACGAGGACTTTGTTGACGTGACCCTCGCCTGCGACCACGGCACCTTCACCGCACACAAGGTCGTGCTCTCGGCGTGCAGTCCCTATTTTCGCAAACTACTCAAGGTAGGTGTCAAGGACGACTCTTTCATTACAATGCCAAGTTCATTCTTCTCAAGACAATAATACTATGCACTCTTTATACAAATCTGTTAGACGACTTTTTTTTTCTTTTTTCATTTAAATTATTGTGTAATTTGTTTCTATTCTTTCTTGAGCTGTTTTTTTTTCTTCAAATTATAATCTCATTTTTCAATTTGAAACTTTTGCGTAACACTTTTTTTTTATAATTACTGTTTTTTCACTGAGTAAAAAATTGTCGAATGCAATAATTGGTCGGGGAGCCGATCAATCAAAGATTGTCGTAGGTCAAGAAAAAAAAATTCGAACGTGCATCTGTAAGCGCATGACTAAACGGTGCAATAATTATAATTGTTGAGTAATTGGACTGCAATTTGAAACTGAGCTTATCTAGAATTTTTTGATATCTGTCAGTTTGTGAATTTCGGTATCAATTCGGGATAGATTTACACGATATTCTACGAAGTTCCACAACTTGACATCATTATTGAACGCTATAACAGATTGTATTATATTCCACGGTAATTAATTCGATATTATGCATCAGTTGGGAGACTATATGTGAACGGTTGTATCGAAATTGTTCGTGAAACTGGACCAATATTTATATTCGAAATAATTAGTTGAAAAGCACATACCCGAACGGTATAATTCATTTATTTGTTTGATAAAAACGTTTTCTATTTTTAATTAATTGTAATTTTATTTATTTTAATTAATAAAAATTTATCAGCCGAACATAAATGCAGAATTTATTTATAGTTTGATTTATATTCGATGAATTAATCTGACGTGCAACTGACGTTTCGATTAGTTTTCACGGTAAACAAAATACTACCAATTTCTAATTAAAAAAAAATATAGATAACTGACGAAAAAAAATGCATTGATAAAGACTTTCGCTAACGAATTTTTATAACAAGTCTAATCTGCCAGCAAGACATCATTCAAAGCTTCAAATCGATCAAAAGACAATTTCAAGCCAAAACCCAATTGTGATGCGTTTGACTTAATTTCAACCTATAGCGAGCGCATTTTAATTGACTCGTCAATCGAAATTGTATTAAAATCCTCAATAAATTCTTGTTCGCAACAAGCGAGATACACTCTTTCCTGGCCATTTGAACTCTACTGATTGAAACTAAAACTAACAGTAGAAATTCAATTTTGCGTGTCCCAATCAAGCCCAACTTTTTACTTTAATCAAAAAATGGAGGGTTGCGCGCTTGTGACCCATATGAGCCGGTGCCCAAGGTTGCAGAAAAAAAAAAACTCCCAACTTCATTTAACATGCGTATTTCAAATTCCAAAATTCACGTCAAACGCAATATAATTAAACTTCGAAAATTACGAGAATTGCAAATCATGCGTTCAATTTTTCTCTCATTGGTCGTTGATTAAAGACGGAATTACAAAGACTCACAGCCGGCAAAAATAGCATGAGTCATGTTTATGAATTTACATGTCATAACGCGTGCATATTATAACAAAAAGAATAAAAAAAGAGAAGAGAAAAATAACATATTTCATTCACGCGAGCGTTATGAATTAGTTTTTGATGATGGCGTCTCTGTTCTGGAAAGTGTGCGTGGGTCGACTTGGCCCACGCGTTGCACGGAAAGAAAAAAAAATGGAGAGCACGTTGAGAGAGATAAAAAGAGACAGCTGACAACAAAGAGCAGTTGAAAAAGTATAAAATTGTTTTGGAAAAACGGGCAAGCGGCCGGAAAAATAGAAGGAATCAAGATGTAATAGCCGGCGCTTCAAGCCCGGACGCTGTCGCACCACTGCTCTATATTCTATAATTAAATGCCGTATACAAGCCGACACGTGCGAGTGCGCGCGTGCGACTGGTTACTTATTAAGGCTTCGAGATGTTCAAATTCCATCAAACGTTACTCGTTACTGAACTCGAAATTTTTCTCGTCACTTTCATTCATTAATTCAAACAAGAACAAATTATTGGACAGAATACTTTTTTTTTCTTTTGTTGCAACATTCAAAGTTTCGTCAGAACGGACAAAAAAAATGAATCGTATAACAATAATATTTCATTGAATTTGTCTGATGAAAAGAAAGAGGTTTCTCATGTATATTTATCGCAATTTTTTTTATCATCTTTGGACACCAGGCATGTTCTCACAAAGCTGAGCATAAAAAAGCCGTCAGAAAGTATATATCGTGTAATTTATTTAGGCGTTTCACTCGATTTTTGAGCTTAATTAAATATTTATGTTCATTATTATCACGAAATAATTGCATGATAATAAATTGCATTGAACGTAAAAAAAAGAACTGAAACGCGCGGATTGTTAAATAATATCGAAACAAATTTATATATCATGTTTCTGTTTTGCGCATTACGATGCATTTATTTACTCAAATTATTTCATACCGCAATGAGTCAGATTATGATTCACGCGTAACAATAGATATAATTATACGAAAATCTTCATGATCATGATCTTACAAAATACAGCCGAGTTTCTTTCATGCACTTGAAAAAAAGAAATATATTCTTATTAGTAATTATTTCAGCTATTGTACAAGATGAGCTTTGCGATATGAATAACATTCTATGAAATATTAGTAAATTAATAATGGATCAAACGTTCGTTGAGATTAATTAACCAAGCGAATATCAATTAATGGCATAAATTTGAATTCAAAATAAATATAATAATGTACTCATCCGGGCAATATGAAACACTTTGTCCGTCTCAAGTTCTTATTTAAAGAACAAATTATCTCGTGAATTCCAAGAGAGCGATTCTTGATTGAGAAAATTTGGACGGTTCGTTTTATTGCAAGAGCGAGTGAGAAAGAGAGCGAGCGAGCATCAAGCAGATGTTTTTCGTTTGTCTAGCATTTTAAATAGCCGCAAGCGAGGCCGTAAATTTGAAATTCATTATCAAGGCCACACGTTTCTTTTTCCACCGATAAAAATTGTACATTCCAGTCGACTCCGTTTTGTATATCTTTGCTCTCTCGTGTTTGCTAAATTATTCCTCTTTTTTTCTTTCGTCGAGTACGAGGCACGAAATTTCGAACAATTGTAATTCCTCCCTAATACAAATGGGCTCCAATCGTCAGCAATGAACGATGACGTCGTCGTTTAAGCGCGAGCTGCTTATTCCGTATGTGCACGCACACAATACCGAGTGTCTTATTTGCACGCGCTGCGTGAATGCTGACACATGCCCGAGTTTGTGTGCTGTTCGTAAAAGGAAGACAGAAAGAGAGAGAGAGATAGAAAAAAAAATGAAAGCTCGAGATAAAATGAGAAAACATATATGTTATATATGAAGCGTACGTGCATTAGCACGGGTCCTCATAGTTCTATAAAAATAACTCATTTCGGCGAAGTCAAGTCGCGTCAAGGAGAAATACTTTTTCGGCTGAATTTAAGGAATTTAGATTGCTCGAGTAACGAGACGAACAATAAAAGTGGTCCTCAATTTAATGGATCCAGTTGGGTCGTAACAAAACTCGACAATAGTCGAAGAGTCGGGTTTTCATTTTCAAAATCATGATCAAACAGAGCGGTTTCAAATGTCTGGAACTTTTTTTTCCCTTTCATAAGTCGTTCTTCTTTTTTTTTTAGTTGAAAATATAAAAATCAACATGGGTTTAATTTGAGTTGAGATCTCATATTCTAAGATAAATAGATGAAATGTGCAAGCGCTTTGAAATGGTCCATGAAAGAGTGACCATCTGTCGGCTATTTGAAATGTTGAAACGTTTGACACCTAGAATGTTAATTTAAATTTTGATTAAAAGTTTTTGGTTGGAATGAAAATTGATATCCAAAAATACGTATTGTAATCAATCTGGGGACCAATTCGGGGTGATCATTCGGCTGTGCAGTGATCTCTCGTTGCATAGGCGAACCGAGTCCGAAAATAAACAGGCTACTGCAAAGTGACGCGTCGCCGTATGTGTAATAAATTGTAACGCGCACCCGTTGATGCCTCGAGGAAGTGGCGGCGACGTGGGGAGCAAAAAATAGGAATCAAACAAGCAAACTTGTCCCCCCATTTACTAAAAGCTATGGCGTTGCTATATATGTATAGATGTAATTCAAGAATTCAAGTATCCGATTGTCGCGACGACGAAAAAAGCTCCAAAACGAGGGATAAGTCGTCATCGCGCGGCGTTACTATTTTGGGTTTTTCGGGCTGTGCGTGTGTGATTCGGGAGATACATACGTATTCCATGTACCCATAAGTGGGACGGCCTTTAAACTTTCAATTGACATATTTTTATTTCGTTTTTTCCGTTCGTTTTATTTTATTTTTTTTTTTATTTTTTACTTTCAACTGTTCAGTACAATCTACTTGATTTCGTTAGACAACTTCAACTATCATTTTTCACCGGTGGATATATTGAAAAGAAAAATTTGAAAGTCAAATCGCGTCATGAATGACAAAAATATTTGGACCACCTAGCGTAGAAACGAACTCAATTAAAACTCGACAAAAGTTTATTTCCAAGGCATTAATATATTTGACGCTCCGTGAAACGGGCTAAACTTGATGAACCAAATTCAGGTCAATTTTTTTGTTCAAGTGTTCATTTTAAGCTCGAATATTCATTCTCGAGAGGAATATTTAACACAAAAAAAAAAAAGTTTTTTATAAATTTTTATATTCATTTTTATTTCATTCGCTCGGGTGGGAGCAAAATTGTTGAACAACGGAAATTTGTGTTTTTGCACACGCGCTTTCAAACAAACGAGAATCCCTGGGCTCGCGGCGAAATCAGAATGGTAATCAGCAAAATTAATTCGGATCAAGATCGGCGAGTCGAAATCTCGTGGTTCCGAGATCGTTTACGTGGAACGCGCTGCTGATCCGTTAACGATATTACCGTTATACCCTCGTATTAGCGCTCCTCGCCTATTTGCATATCGGATCGGTAATTTTCATCTCGAGGATGCTCGCGGGCAAATTTTGCCACGCACTAAGCTCGCATGCCATTATACCTGGATGCTCGTTGATTTATCTCACCGTGCCGAAAGGTTCTAAAAATATACACACGAAACAATGATTTAGAAACCCGCATCGGCCAACGTGGATTATAAATAATCATTAATGATTATGCAGATATCGAGAGAGAGAAAGGTTTATCAATCATTGCCTCTTGAGAAAACTCATCACGCGACATCGTCTCATCGCGTTGGATGAATTGCACACGAGCGTTTTGTTTCTCGGAATTCAATTGGCCAGACTGCCTCTTTTTTGGTAATAACAACTTGTTGTCCAGGTTTTTTTGCCGGCCGAACCGGCAGACACTTTTTTTTTCATCCATCGTACTTGACAATCCACCCAAATGACCGCCTTTGACCGCAACTTGATATTTTTTCCCCGTCTAGGTAATTTGCACGCTAATTTTTTACCGATTTTAAATTTCGCATTCAGATGAAGTTTTTTCGTTACGAATTGAAAACGCCGATGGACCACCTTTAACCTCGACTTGTCCAATAATAAATCAATACATTCAAAAAATTCAAATTCAATTTCAATTCGAAATTAGTTGGAGCGATTCGAAATTTCATATCATTCAAAAGGTCATGAAACAATTGATGGTTTTAAAATTATGGACCCTTCAAGAACCCACGTTTCATAAATCCGATAACTTGAACGACAAAAAAAATGGAATTCATCATCAAACAAGTGAATAATATTTCCGAAGCGTAATTACGGTCATTAAACGATCCGAGCGAGGCACTTCAATTAATGCTGTTCCTTTATTCGCAACGGTGAGCGTCATAAGCAACATCTTCATTGGACTGGTCATTGAATGGCGGTGATAAAAAGCGCGAAGCCCGAAAAAGGAAGAAAAAGGGTGCGGCTTTTGTGGCCGCGTGCACGGCATGTCGAAGTCTGAATGAGCAATTCAACACTCAGATATAGTCTTTCGCGTACAAAAGCGCGCGCGATGAATTGCGTAGATGCGTTCGCATTTTGTCCTCTCGCTCTCTGTTGGTTACCGTCTCTCTCGCACGCTCGGTAAGTAGTCGGCGCACGGGCGTAGATATTGTTGTGCGCGCACGTTTTATGTTCACAGCATATTTTTATCAACGGAAGTGCGTCGCGGGCGCTCGCGCATTCCTGCAACGTCTGGACAGCCGATGCACCGAGTCTTATTATATTATTAGCCGTCCAAAATCCCATGCCCCAAATAACGTCGAACAATTGCGTCACCTTTGTCCAGTCATCAACATTTTATGATTACGCTCGTGCAATTTGTTTTGTTTGTTATTCAGGTTTTTGGGTGGTCCTAATTTGGTAACGCGCATTGGTTTCAAAAATTTATCATTGTACAACATAAAGTGTCAAGATAGTGGTACCACCTTATCGACAATTCATTTTAATTAACTCTTATTTGTTTTGAACACCGCGTTAATGAGCTTTCATCATGCGCATAAAATATATTATGAAATCTACATTTTGTAATATGAATTGATAAATAGAAATGTCGATAATCGCTACAACTAACTTACACCATTTTTTTTAAATCAGTTTTAACTTTGCAATCCGGAAGAAATTGATCTCAAAAAGTCAAAAACCGAATATCGGGGCCATCTCGTTGTAAAAGCACTTTTTGTTAGAACAATTTTGCGACCGAACAAAGCAACTTTTGACATTCATGTAGAAAAAAATGAGAGTAAAAGAGCTGGTACCGCGAAAAAAAAAATGCACGGTCCGGTGTTCTCACGGAATATTTTGTGTAATTCTCAAAAGCTACATCGATACGAACGAACGAAATGGCAATAAAAGTTTGCTCATTGACGATGAAATGAGTTTTTTTTTTTTTTCACCGCGAAGGCGTTTGACAAGTTCATTTAAAAGTTCTATTCTCAAGGTAGTTACAAATTGCGCGCGGCGCGCGTTTCGGCAATTTTTGCAAGTTTGATCGATACGGACGGAATGAAAAGAAAAAAGAAACGGGTGAGCCAAGCCAGGTCAACCGAGAGACGCTCGATTCTTCACAATTATTGCGATTGGACGTAATAAAACGCAATTATAATTCGAAGGAAGAATGTTATTATTGGATTGTGCGCCGAATGACGTCACGTGAAAGCTGTAAACTATGAACGGTGGCTCGTCATTTGGTTCCTTTTTTTTTAATGGAAAGAAAGTGTATTGATTGCATTTGCGTTGCTAAAAGTATGCCAGGCCTACGGAGTTGTTTTTAGATATTCAAATTAGTCGCAAGAAGAGCTAATGATGTATTCGTTACGTAAGGATGGAAGGTTTAAATTTTTATAGCTGTCCACATCAGTCATCTTTTTTCGTCTTCAAAAGCTAATCGATTCGCAATTGCCCGGGTGGCTTTTCTTAGCGGGAAATTCGAGTCCTCAGGATTGACAGACGTCCCAATTACTTGGCAAAACCTATCGATTGATGAAAATGAAATAAAAAGTGAACTTTGTTGTAAATTCAACATTGTGGGAGGGAAAATTGATTCCTCAATATAACTGAAGTGGTTTTAATAATGAGATTTCGCGTGCAATAATGTACAATGGACGTTATAAACGGTGACTGCAAAATACATTGTTTGTAAATTGATGTGCAAAGTTAACGAACACCGTAACCATTGCAACGCGATACTTTGTCCGGCTTCGGTTGAGAAAGTTTGACGGTGCAATCGTATGGTCGACAGGTAAATTTCGTGCCCACGGACCAGGCTCAAATTCTGCGGGCAAATTTTACCGAAGCCCATCGCCGCGATTCTGGTCGTATAACTGGATCAGAAACCATGCAGTTGTATCTACTTTTCTACTTACGTTTTAGTTGTTCAAGTGCTTCTCGTACATGCTCAGCGACGATTCTTGTGATATCGTCATGACTAAACTTTGTTTCCAGCACAATATTTGGCATCTTTGCATTTGTTTCCACCGCACCTGTAGAAACGAAAAAAAATCAACTTTCGAATACAAATTGAAAAGAAAAAGAATAGCTGTTTTAAACTCCAATGATAAACTTGCAGAACTGTATGAATCATTAAAAAATCGTCTGGGATTTTTTGTTCGTCTTTTTTTAATCACGTTGCCAGACTATGAAAAGAAGAAATTTGTAAATGATTAATTTTATTTTCGAATTGTCTGGTGGAAACAAAAAGTCGCGGTCGTATAGTCCAAGTAATTCAACTCTTAATCAATAACTTTAGTGCTGGAGTACTTCAATCAGTTGCGTCGGTCATTAAGATAGACTGAGGCATAATTATAGCATACAAGAAATGTCCCTCTTTGAGTTTCGTGTTTAGACGTTAACGAAGTACAATTTTATTCGTTAACTTTCATTGACTACAATAATCAAACAAATCATTGGCGTTGCGCAATGCGAAACATCGAGCCGCGTGAACTTTCGTACGCAACGGCTACAGTGTTAATTAACAAATTATTATAATCATTATTCATAATTAATTAGCAGGGGTATTGATATTCAGCATTAATTAAAAGCTCACAGATCGCAATCTCGGAGTAAGAAATTTTAATTATCCCGCGATGTTTGCGAGGGATTTATTTTATTCCCCTAATTAGCGGCTGCACAAAAAATCAGCGAGATTCCTTTTTGAAATTAGCCTAGGCTTTCTCTGCTTAAAATTCGACCGGCTCAACTTTGACATCACGAATTAAAGTCAATTGCAAAACGGCCTCAAATTCATGACATAATGTTAAAAACCTTTTCAGTCTTTTCATCCTTTCATTTTATATTCGAATAGTCAAGCAGATTCAGACTTGTAAAAAAAGAGAAGATTAATATGAAAACAATTTCGTATATATAATGGTTCAACTGGTAGCTTTTTAGTTAGTGCACCAAAAAAAACTTGTCGATACTTTCGCGTTATTACTTCAAACTGCATATAATTTTCGAACAATAATGGAGTTAAAAAAAATTAGGATGAAATGTTTGCACAGACGATGATGAAATAAAAAAAACGGTAACGTTGCTTAGTGCTAATTAATTGGCCCCGGCAAAACTAAATGAATATTTTCAAATTGATGGGTCGCGATTCTAAATGGACGAAATTCACTGCTAGACTGACACTGATTACAACTGGTATTTGGAAGCGGTGACAATTATTGTACAGTGAATCTCTAATTTCATAAATTAGACATTGATTAACTCTGATGGACACTCCTTATGACGTTGACAAAGTGCACAGCAGATCTTATTGTGAGAAACAAATATCTTGCCGCTGGCAAAATTACAATTGCTCAATGTCAATTATTTTAAATCAATCTGAGAGAATTTCAATTCGCCAAATTTCATTCGCCAGTTTGTGTGCACCACGAGATTGCAATTATATTTCATTGCATCCCGAATAAAAACGAAACAATAAATTATACAATTAATTTGAAACGATTCCGAACGAAGCAAAAAATCAACAGTGCAAATTTATACAAATTGTTTGTTCTTTTGATTTCAGGCCAATCCATGTCAACACCCAATTGTGATATTGAGGGACGTCGCCTCGGCAGATATGGAGTCGCTACTTCGTTTTATGTACCATGGCGAAGTCAACGTTGGACAAGAGCAACTGACTGCATTTCTTAAGACTGCTCAAATGCTGCAAGTCCGCGGTCTTGCCGACGTGAACAGCAGCGCCGCTACAAAACTTCCTCCTACACAGCCAACAAGTGGGAACAATGGTAGCGCACCGGTGAGTGTCATCGATTGTCATACCTCCTGAATAGGTCAAAAAATCATCCAACCTGTGAACATAAAACAAATCTCGATATAGAATTGAATCTCATTTTAATTTACATTCCAAAATTTAATCGTGACAATTTTTCTTTTCTAGCCAACACCGAGAAATTCGTGGCAGGACAGCAGTAGGGATCTCAATGAGAGTGGTATTTCGCCTCCGCCAGAGAAGAGGTCTAGAAGCTACTCGCCACCTGTGGGTAACCACATTGAAACTAAGTCTGACCTGCAAGAATCCCTGTTGGGCCAAGCACTTGAAGGTGGTCCAACGATACACACCCCCACCAATAACATTCAGGTGAGACATTCAAAAGTGAAATAAAAAAAATGTTAATCAATCAAATAATAATAACCAAATAAAATTTCATGTACAATTTTAGAATGAAATTCGCAACAATGAAATAATCGTGTGATTAAAATTGTGTGTTTAGGCTCAATCCACGGGAGAGGATTCAAATTCCATTTCCGATAACGAAGAGGATATATCGAATAATGAAAGCATGCTTAATTCCGTAAAAACTGAACCGACTGATCTCAATGACTCTCTGGAACATCATAGAAATTCGTTCCCGCACGCGCTTTTGGGACTTCAAGGTAAAATTGGTTGAAAATAATTGAACCCGATGGATTTGCGGGCAATGGCGAGGCAATAACGTGGAATGTTTTTTGTCGACACAGGTTTGATGCCAGGACCTTCTGGAATCCACGCGGCGAATCAGGATCCAAATTATGGTGAGTTTATGTTTGAGTTTTTCATTTCATCTAACGGTCGTAGCACAAACTAGTATCCTCCCGTCGTCCCTCAGAACTCTGGTCTCTCGTTGTTGCGTTGAATGCATGGAACTCTCGTACCTCTCACAAACCCTGTCTTCCCCTCCTTAAAAACACGGTGAGTAGCGTATTGTAGAAATATAAAAAAAAAGAAACGAGAATAAAACAAAACAGTTTAAAGTTTAACAACAAATTACATCTAAATAGAGTCACGCTAAAATACAATCAGAATCACGTATTGCCAAGATCAGTCTTTCTCAATATCCGAAAAGCAAGAACAACCAGGCAATTGTTTGATTTCCGTGTGTTAAAGTTTGCATTAGATGAAGTTTTGAGTCGTAAATATAACGAAGCCAAAAATAGAGCGATGGAAAGGGTCGAATTAAATGCGAGGTCGTAAAAAACAGAGGGTGCCAGAGTTACGGCAGAAAAGAAATGGCAAAGCACATGAAAAATGAGAGAGGCGTCGGAAGCGACGAGTACACATTGGCTATCCCGGTCGCAAAGCATTCGTTCAATTCGGTCTAATTTGAATCGTCACATTTTGAATAAAACAAAAAAAAATACGAGAAACTAAAAAAAAGTACAGTAAGATTCGAAATTAAACGGAGCTAAAATTGGCTTTTTCGGGTTGTTGTATTGTAAAAACACTGAGAATCAAAATTTGCGAGAGCGCGCGACGTGGTGGTTAGTGCTTTAGGGATGTTCGAGGTTGGCTGAGGACTGAAATTGGCTGGTGGTTCC
Organism: Trissolcus basalis; assembly: GCA_025266255.1. NCBI lineage: Eukaryota > Metazoa > Arthropoda > Insecta > Hymenoptera > Scelionidae > Trissolcus > Trissolcus basalis. The sequence goes on from JAAMPD010000272.1 coordinate 116,528, forward strand.
AGGGCGATGGCAGCCCTCGGGAGGAGACGGCTCAAGCTCGAGTTCTGGCTGGCTTCCGGGCGCGTCCTCCTCGAGGAACGACCTCGTCGGATCTGGTAGCTTTGAATCCGGCACGGCCAGCTCGAAGCAGGATCTCTCCATGCTGCACCACCATCACCAGCAAGTCACACAGCAGGTCTCCACCAGCCAACAGTCGCAGCAACAAGCTTTGAACGCGTTGAACTCGCTTAATTCCGAGCAGCTGAGCATCATGCACAAGAAGCTGCAGAACCTACAGCAACAGCAAAACTCGAGCACGAAGAACGACCAGCTGAGCTTGATGCTGCAGGCTTGCGCGAAGAAAAAAATGGAGGGCGTCGCGATGGTGCACCCCTTTCAGCAACAGCAGATGAACAGCAACAGCTTCTCCAGCAAGCCCAAATGTCCCGAGTGCGGCAAGATCTACTCCAACAACTCGAACCTCAAGCAGCACATTGTCAACGTGCACACGGTTCAGACAGAGTACATTTCCTGCCACGTGTGCAACAAACAGTTCAAGACGAAGCAGTATCTTCAGATCCACCTGTTGTCGATGCACGGTATCAGGAAGAGGAAGAGCTACATGGTCTACCAGATGTCCACCTCGCAGATGCCCGTTCATTCCATCGCGAGCCCCACGCCCCAGCAGCAGCATCCGTCACAGTCGTTTCCCGACAGGTGGCCCGAGGAGAAAAACTGATCCCCGAATAGCGCGACTGAGCTTAGTGACTCTTAACAGTGCTGTGAAAACTCGTTAATCCTGTAAACTATCAAGTTACCTCTGACGTTTTCGGAACGCTCGACTGATAGAAATCACTTTAACGTGACTCACTGAGATCTGCCTAGTAGTTTCTCAGGCCTGTTCCAAAAACGTCGAACCAACTAATTGTACATACAATTTGTAACGAATCTTCGGCCAACTACTTCTCGTTTTTCATGTTTGTTTGTTGTTTTTTTTTTTTCTTTTTTTACTTTTATTATTGCTGGTTTTTTTTTTCTCGACAACCGCGCATCAAAATGTGGTTTTTGTTAGAAAGCTCAACGATTTGAGTGGCGGATCCTGATATCGCAAATTTTGTCCAGGACAGGAGATCGCTTTTGATAGACAGTTTTGTGTCCATACAAATGTGGATTGCGATATGAAGGAACTGTCACGTCAACGGTTATTGTCATCTGAGCACGCACACGCGCTCCTTCCGACACACAAAAGTGTACACTGTATTGATCTCCACGTTTCGACAAACAACGCCTAGTAAAGCTTCTCGCTCCTTTGCCGACATCGACCCTCGCGATCCCGTTCCATTTGCACCCTCCTCCGTGAGTCCCGCTATCTGATTATCCCGACCCCAATGTCAACCCCGCCGGCTTCCTCGAACGTCCACCTACACTGTCCAACTACGACGACGAAATCAAAGTCTTGTCATTTGTAAACGGGTTTGGAATCTCCGGTGGCTTTTAGGTTCTTGATTAATGACGTTTTTATACCCGCGTCGGTGCGCAGACTTGGGAATTTGTTTTTGATTTTTCGATATCAAACAGACGTCTCATCGATCACCACGAGAGAGATGGTTTGATCAGACCTGTGACGAGAGGATTTTATCAAAAATTTTGCTGTCAGCGCGTGATTTCGAGATGGAAAAGTAGTCCGACGACTGGGTGCCGGAAGAATTCTTCCGGAATCTAGTCGCATCTACTCAAATTCCAAAGTTTTAATAAATTGCTCGGCTAAAAGATCCTGTTTAATTAAAACTTGCGCGGAACTTTTAAATTGAACGCATTAATGAATGAGCGCGAATGAAATGCACGAAAACGCTCCCGCTAAACTTTATTCCAACGTCGACATAATGGAATGATAGAGCGCGCGCGAACTTTTCGCTTTATAATGAAATAAGATTCGGAACGAGCCGCGAACGCTGATGATTGTGCCTGGAAATTGAGCTTTGAACATTTTGGCGCAAAAAGTTTTGGATAATGAAAAATGTTCTGGGTCTCCGAGACGATTCCGAGGAGCACAATCATAATAGTGGCTGCCCGGCATAATCAAGCCACTAGAACAGAGGAAAACGATGAGAAAGAAGGCTGAATCGAGGCTCCAGGGGGTTACGGACAGTGCCGTCTGCGTCGACATCAAAAAAATAACATCTCCCTCGAAATTTCAAAACAAAGTCACGTGTCGACCGATTCAAACTGTATTAAAGACGTGACCCAGCGTTAAGGATCCCCAGATGCGGATTTCTGACCACATTGATTTTCTGCCACCCCTTCTACTTGGCCACTGTCTCTCTCTCTCAGGCACTCTGAACCTCTCTCTTTCTTCACCGAGCGTTCTCTCTCTCCGCGATTGGCACCTGCGTCGCCCCGCAGCCTCCCCCGCGAAATAATTTCCTTATCCATCAGAGCACCGTGTCCCCCGTCGCTCGCTCTTCTCATTCTCTCACTTCTCGTACTTGAAAAGCAGTCAGTAGCTTCGTAGGTTGACTGATCCTCCGATGCCAGAGGGACGAGATTTGGCACCATCCCCACCACGCGAAACACTTTATTTTGACTCTCTTCTCTCTGTCTGTCTGTCTGTCTATCTCCCTCTCTGCGATTCTTGTTCCGTCTTCTTTACTAAACTTCCGACTCATCTGCTGCTGATGCTTTCTGCTCTTTGAATTCTTATTGTAATTAATTTAACCGTTCCAGCGGCTTCCTTGCCGTGGGGAAAAAAATGCCTTCGGAAAATTACAGTGTAATCTCACTAATGAAAACATAAAGCTAAACCTAGCGTGTTTCAATCTCACTCTTTATCTTTGGTTTCTTTTTTCGCGTGAAACAGATCGTTGGTTTGCTTCTTCCTTTTTCCAATGCACCAGTTAGCACGTCGTCTGTACGATACCCTCGAATTCTTCATAAACCCCATCGGATATTTCACGTGTGCGGCTTATTGAAATTCTCTTTCTCTCTTCTGCCTGGCACGGGTCGATTCCTTCTTTAACTCTTGTGATTCTCGACGACGTTTCTGCTTTAATAAATCTCAGTCAACATTTTTTTTTTTCCTAGTTTTGATTTTATCATCGAAAAAAGAAAAAACAGAGAAAACAGAAAATTGAAAACATGATACGCTTTTTGGAATTAGTTTCACATTTTTGTATACGCTTAAGAATTACATACGCTAATCTTAAATTAAGCCCCTCCTCCTACCCTCACCTTAAGAATGGACAGGAATTTGTGTTGAGAGTTTATTACCACTTTTATTTATATCAAATATAACTTTTATTGTTGTTTACTTTTTGAATCTGAGACGACTTTAATTAAGGAATCAATGCATGCTATAGATTTATGAACAGTTTCATTGGATAGCATTGGATATGTTTGTTGTGAAGAAGCCGGGAGTTTTGACTTCCGACTCGATAGCGAAAGTGGCAACTATCGATCCGGAATGCTAATTTTGGGACCTCCGTTTTTTGTCTCAACGGCGCCACGTTTCGCTATTTGATTGATATCCAACGTCGAACCAGGAGAGAGCTGGACAAGGAACGTTTATACGAAAGAAAAAGCAGCGGTGTTTGGCGTCGTAAGCAGCTAAGCCTCAGACACGTGCAATTCAGAGACAGAAAGAGAGGGCTGAGAACGTGGCTCTCCTTTGCACGAGGGAGCGCGGAAAGAGGCGCCAGGAGAAAGAGGCCGTCCTCTCCCGAGGGTTCTGGGATCGATCCCAGTGCAATTCCCGCACATGTCCGCATTGATCTGCCCTCACTTGCCCCCGGCACCACCCACACCCGCGAGTTCTAGCTTCTTCGTGGCCCTCTGGCCACCCGCCCTCCAATCGGTTTCCAACTGCGACTAGTTGAACACTTTTTTTTCTACCCCACAAACGGAAACTCGTAACCCTGCTGCTCCGCCAAGGTTGATAGAAAATGTGTCGATTTCTAATGTAATGGAGATTTATAGCTTCCACAGTCCAATCAGCTGCTTCGCATGTTCTTCCCTAATCTTGAAGTCTTGGTCGTTCATCCTGGTCCGTGATATTTGGATCCGCAATTCAACTTTCTTGAAGGGGTGCAAAAAAAGGAGTCACAATGAAATGCCTGCTAGTTTTCGTCTGGCAATTATCTCATCGTCGACAGCCGCATCGTTGAATGTCTTCCGTGCAAGCTCCATTTATCGATCACGAATTTCCGCAATATTTTAATTCTTTATCGAACATCCTTCCGTGTTACCTCCGAGCGCAATCAGGCATCCAAAGCAGCGGCAACGTTTGAAGAAATTTCACGCCAGACACACGCCCGAAGATTCGCAGAAAAGATAGTCGGTGCTCGGATCAATACTGGTTTGGTGGCTTCTCGTGTCGAATTCGCAAGTTGCATTGCTTGCTCGTCGCGTTAAACTCGCAATTTAGAACAAACAACATACCCTACCTGCCCCTGTGTTTCAATACAAAACCATGCTTTTAAACAAAAAATGTCCGTAGTAATGTTGATGAGACTGAAAACCAAACACTATCCTACAACCGGGCATGCCCTGAGAGTACGAGAGTAGTCTGCGTGTTGTGTGACTTTGAACCCTTCGTGTATAAAGATCAATGACTTGAAACCAAACAAAACAAAACAAAAAAAACAGAGACGTAGAAGAGAAGAAAGTAACTAACTAAAATAAAGTAAAATCAATTTTTGGGCGAGAAACTAGATGAGGGAATTAAAGAGAGAAAGAGAGAAAGAGAGAGAGATTGAAGAGAGTAAAAGTAGGGACGACGGGACGATAGCAAAAATTAGACCGAAAGAGTAAATGTGAAATTGACATGGGTACGTCCTGGTTGTAGGATCGATGGTGCCTAAGAGAGAGGACTCAGTGATGGTGGTAACGCCTGACACACAGGCGATAGAAAATTTTGCTAGGACAATATACTCGTCGCTGCGGCCCCACGAAGAGGTTCGGCCTGTCTGCCGTTACTGTGGTCGTAACTACTCGTCGCCGAGCAACTTGCGACAACACGTGAAAAACGTTCACTCGAATTGGCCCCCGCAAGACACCTGGCCCCAATGCAATGTGTGCGGAAAGCGATGCAAGACCAAACACTATCTGATAAATCATCAGCTACAGGCCCATGGGATACACCAGCGACCCTCCGTCAATAATCCGAGCCAGCAGCAACATCAGCCATGAGTAACGCTCGCTTGCTCCCCCCTACCTTAACAGCATCAGTATCTTGCGGTGGGGCGGCGAACCGCGTTAACTGTCTAAGTGAGACGCAAGACTTGCAAACCAGCGAAAATTTCCCAACAAGCGTTTTCCATTGAACGGTTGAAACGACCAGTATTAGCGCGACGTTGCACATGTCATGACCCGAAACGACGGATTTTGACAATAGGTGTTTTCATTTTGTCGTTCATTTGTTGATTTTTTGTCCCTGCTCTCCAACCACATGAGATTCTTTATTTGCATCGACACACACACACACAAACACACGTTCTTATTAAATTATTCATTGAACATCCCTCTCTCCAACTTTACGTTTCCCTTTGCTTGTTTGTTATGTTGTTTAAAAGCGATCTGATCTTGGCCACCACCGTGTGTCAATGATCCAAATCAAATGGCGCCCATTCGATCTGGATCGTTGCTCGTAACGACAGACCAGCTCGTGTTTAGCCAACTGTAGTTATGTCGGTTTTATGTCGTGACACTGAGAGGTGGTGATGGCTGGTGGTAACGTTGGTGTGGTGGTGGTTGCAGATCATGGGCTGGGCGAGGCAGACGGCGCGGCTTACCACCACAACCACAGCCATCACCAGCAACAGCGACAGCGACACCATCAACATCAAACGGTGCCTTCCTCGTCGTCGTCCCAGCAGCAGCAGCCTCTGGACATGGACGAACAGCACCAAACCAAGTTCCCATGTACCAACGCCCAATCGGATTTCGAACAACAGCGGATGCTCAGGGAACACCACCGACAGCACGGCTACCGGTGTCCATTGTGCTGTCGAACTCTCCAGGACATCGGCACCATGCGAGCTCATCTGGACCATCATTACCCCCGAGATTCCCCCACCTGTCCGGTATCCAGCTGTGCCAAAACCTTCACCCACCCCAACAGTGTACGCAATCACATGAGGATCAAACATCCCATGCAATGGGACCAGATCAAAACCCTCAGGTGGACGTACGTGTGATAATTTTCCTCCTTCAATCCTCCACAATCTCAGACCTCCAAAGAACCACAGCTTCCGCCACTTCCGCTATGAATTACGATGCATTCTGCAATAATAACCAGGTAGTAACCTTCGAGATCCAAACACTAGTGATATCCTTTATCTTTGACAAAATCAAATGCTTTTCAGTTTGATTCCATTTGTTCAAGATTCGATTTTTTATTTCTTTTTCACGTTTGTTTTGTAACAGTTTTAATACTGGCAGACAAATCTGATTCAAGTTTTGTTCGGGTTAAAGAAGAAATGAAAAATTAATAATCAAAGTACATAGAATTTGGTTACTCGAATCAGGCCCCAGACTCTCTGCTTTGCAATCGATTCAGTGATCAGGAATCCAATCAAGATGCTTAACCAAAATAAAGGATCTCATGTCTGTGCAATATCTCTTGCTCCAGTTACGGTGTCCCGTCGCAAACGAAACTCGTTATAAACGCACACCACATACACAAACACGCCTGTACATAAAATAACATTTAAGATATTATTAAACGTAATATCAAATCTATCGCGTAGCTCTAAGATTATATTGAAGGAAGTATATGGAAATGTGTACATAAAAATGTCCCGGACGAACCGAAGAGTTTTAGATATTTTTTTTTGTTTCTCGCCGCTGCCGTTTGTCGGGGACCTCTTAGGATAGACGAAATTCTCTTACGTTTTTTGTTAAAACTTGAGTTGTTTTTCTTTTTGTTTTTGTTGTCATGATGTGAATTATTGAAATCGATATTATTTTGATTTGATGATTAATCATTATACCCCTTGTTGAATTTTTACATAATTATGTTTGTAGACAATTTAGAAACTTTTCGAATCATTTTATATTATTTTTGTATTGAAGAAAGAAAAGAAGAAATAAAGAAACAATTTTGTTCATTCTCACAAGTTTGTTCGGTCTCATTCGAAAAACCTAAGAGGATTATTGCGAGACAACTATATAAAGCTATGTACGAATAAAATTTTGTATAAAAGTTGAGAGAAAAAAAAAGAAACTTGACGCTAAGGCGTTAGGTTCACGTGTAATATAGTTGCGTAGCTAGTATGGTTGTATAGAGTACATAGTTCAGGTATTATCGAGAAAACAATGTTCCTCCAAGCTGAGTAAGCCAGCCTTACTTCGTATAAAGTAATTATAAGAAATAACGATTCCGACGGAGAGCCTACGAAGTAAAATGAGAGAAACAAAAACGCATAGAATTAATATAAAAAAAGCGGCAGGTGCAAGCTGCATTATTTATTTCGCGTGAACAAATTTTCGCAATGCATTCTCTGTAGGAATCGTGTGAAGAGATCAGACAGATGTATTTTAAATGAAAAAAAAAAAGTGAAGATGAAAACAAACTGTGAACAAACATGAAAGAGGTTAGAAATAAAGCTCTACTGTTATCTAGAGTGCAATGACCTAAAATAATCTAGCTTTATTTTTCTACAGTTTTGCGTTCGACAGTATTTTATAGTATAAAGTGAGAAATTCTGGCGTCCGTGAAAACCACGCGAAGGGATGCTCTAATGAATTCGACCGAGAATTAGCCATTCGACGAAACCAACACTTGTTAGCGAAATTGAGAGACTTTATGAAAGCGATTTATGATGACGTGATTGCATTGAATATTATTTTATATCCGTGCATTTTGTTTGTTACGTTAATGATGGCTTAATTGATAGTATTTATTTTCACGTGACGATTTTGATCATCGTCTATCAGTATTATGAGAAATTTCACTCGTACGATTACAATTGTGAATTAGAGCTATTAGTGCACATAATTTTTCAAACATTACCTTCAAGTATGAATCCAAAAATTCTATGTCAAAAATCATTTTTTGTAGTCAGAAACAATGTGATGAAGCTACTTTACTTTAATACTTTTTTTCGTTAATTTGTCAAAGAGAAATTTTGTCATAATATTTGTAAGACGCTAAAAAAAAAGAAGAGAGAATAAAAATGAGATTTAAAGAACAAGCGATGAGTCGAACAGACACTAAGTCAAGTTTGGAAGATAATTTCGTGATCGATACGGGCTATTTTTAAAGGAGAAGAAAAAAAAGTGAATAAAATTATTGTACAGTCTGTTGCGCACTATTTAGGCAAAAGAAGAAATTAGGTACTAAAAAAAAATACCTACGTACACGCATAAAATGTATAAATACTATTTAAGTAATGCTTTGTACAATAAACTGAGAATGCCCAGTAACAAAATTTTGATTTTCGTTCAACAACCTTTTTCATCGTAAAATAACATTTAAGGGGAGAGAGAGAGCCTATCGAAAATTCTTAGTTGAACAATAGAAATCGATAATTAAGGACTACGTAAGTGCCTCAAAGTATCTATTTCTTCTTTAGTTATTGGTCACATGTGTTTTTATCCCCCTGCCCCCTCCCTATTCAGTCACCCGCAACCCGTGCCCCCGATTGGTTCTTTTCTTTTCTTACGTTGTTTATTTGGTCGTCGTTCGGTTAATTTTAACAAGAAGATCCTTGTTTTTCATGTAAATATTGAGTTGTTCATTTGATTAGTATCCTTTGCTATCCAAGCTGTGGAGCGTAAACAGAGGGGCGACGTCTAGTTTATAACAATTCGCTTACAACTCCAAATTAGTTAACCGATTAACTCGCCAGACGGCGCTCCTCCCTTTACTCATTGCAGCGCCCAGCAGCGCCTCACAGAACGGAACAACTAAAATTTTTATTTGTTTGCAGTTGCACGACGAGGTCTCGACATGATGCGAGTTCGAGCGACGGATCCCAGACCGTGTCCTAAGTGCGGCAAGATCTACCGCTCGGCACACACCCTGCGTACCCACTTGGAGGACAAGCACACCAGTCTGCCCTGGTTACCGGTGCGTGCTGTGCGGCACAGTGGCGAAATCACGCAACTCCCTGCATTCTCACATGTCCCGACAGCATCGTGGTATCAGCACAAAAGACCTGCCGGTGCTGCCGATGCCGAGTCCCTTCAACCCCGAACTGGCGTCTCAACTGCTCGCGAAGGCTGGCGTTAAGGTGAGCCCAGCCGAGCTGCGCGCCAGAGCCAGTCCGACCGGTCCCAGACGAGGGGACATGCGTTTGGAAATGCCCCGTGGCGCCCCCTCGGAAGCCGGAAGTTCGATCTGTGGTGGCGACGATCCCGAAGATCTCACGGTGCCGATGAGCCTCAGGTATAGTTCGCCAACTCCCAACAACAACACGGTCATCACGAAGATCGGCAGCAATGGTAAGACTGCTGTTGCCGCCAAGTCCATGGACACGATGCACGGAAGCCGCGAGCCCAACACGGCTCCTCTGCACCCACCGGGTTTCCTGCCGGGTCACAACAGCGCCACTGGTTCCGCGATCTTGGACACGTATCTGCAACTCATAGCTGAAAATTCAGGTTTGGCGTCTATGGGACTCAGTCCAGACCAGATGTCAGCACTAGCGCAGGCGCATGCTGCCAAGATGGCGCACCTGGGAATGGAAAAGCTGGGAGGCAGAGGGCTCGACGATTATCCGCTTATTGGGCGCGATGAAAGTCGAGGCGTCGTACACGAAGATCGTCTACGGGATCAGGATCGCAGTCGCAGCGGCATGGAAGACGTGGAATCGTCTGCGGCCGAGGACGATGACTACAGCGACAACGAAGAGCCCGAGGTGCTTAAAGCGGAGTAGACGAACCCCCAAGGGCAAAGCTTCTACCTCAAGCACGCCTGGATTCCATCTGACTACCTCAGTGCACATAAAGTTTTTTTAAAGTTTAAGAAGGTCTCCGGTAAATAGGAGCAGTTTGGATTAAAAGATTGCTTGTAAACAGATGACAGGCCCCGCGAGACCGCGAGATTCAAGATATTTAATTATTAATGAATTATTATAATAATTATTAATAGATGATTAACGGATTGGAGAGTATATGTTAAGAGAACAATTTCGACAGAACGTCGAACAACGAGCGAATTTGATCGGGCATTCAGTATGATGAAAAAAAAGTAAATAAAGTGTTGATTTATCGGATGAACAGAGGACCGAGCGCGGCGAGCGTTCATCGGCCGGTTAGCAGATCTGAGCAGGGTTTTTCGTTTTATTATCAAATTTGTAAAACTTCTTTGTAACAAAGTTGTTCAATTTGTTGTCGGTTTGCAATTATAAGCTTCCCTTAAAAATCCTCGTTCATGCTAACGGTTTTTTTTTATATTAAGTATTTTATCTATTATATTATTTACAATTAAACTTATACATTGTATCATTTACTATTTGTTCGTGGAACAACTATTACTATGTCTTTTAGTTAAACAATCTTTAAAATAGGTCGAATTCTATACCTGTGATAATATACTACTTAGATGGATTTTTAAGGGAAATTGACGAAAAAAAATAAGTAACGAAATGAACCGATTTAATCACTAAGTTAAGGCTAGAGTATACTTATTGGACTAAATTCCTTAAGAGAACTTATCTTACGGGTGTATATAAAGTTGAAGCTTAAGGTGCATTATATACTTAAAATTTTGAAAAGTTTGAACCGGTAAATTAGAACGGCATTGTACGTTCGTTAAGTATTTGGTTAATATGCAAGTTGATTTTATGATTTTAAATTATAACTAATAACTAAACTGAGGTAACTAAGCGAACCGGCCAATTGTGCGATCTCGTCTCGCAGCTTGAATCAATAGGTTAAAAAAGGTTCCTACTAATATACATGAGCTAACGATTTGAATAACACTACTTTATATAGATTATATATGCTTACTTCGGTAGGTGCATAGGCATTTAGCAATACGTAGGGATGGTATGCGAGAGAACAAAGTAGAAAACATCTAAAGTGAAGTTGACAAATGAATAAACGAAAAGAAAAATGATGAAATGAGAAAGATTGAGAGTGATAAATTAGTTGACGAGTTATAACGATTAAGATATAAGCAAACTGTACACACAATACTCCGATTATACTAACTTTAGTTTAAGCAACGCATTGAATTTTCAAGCGACTTTACGAGTCAGTTATTTGAGAATGAACAGCAAATGAAGAGTGAACAAAGCACAGTTTTGGAACAAAGACTTTTGCAGAGGGCGCAACCGTAGCGATTCTCACAGCCGGTATACGAAAACTTTTGTATACGAGAAAATTTAGAACGTTCCGATCGTTTGCAAAATGACTAAGAATTGTTATCAAGCGCTAGCGCAGCTCTGTCAGAACCCCAGGTCTAATTGGTACAAAGAAACCACTTCTTGCCTTGAAGCTTTTTTTACTTTCAAATGAACATGGAGGACCATGAAAAAACGAAACGACAAGTACTAACACAATAATCGCCGTCGTTAAAGTTCAATGTAGACGAGAAGACGCGATAAAAGTGAAACACTGAAGCGACCATTTTTTCTCAAGAGTACAAATTTACATTGGCGAACCGAGATTAACGAAAACATACAGTCTTACAAATCAGTCTTAGTGCCATAGCGTTTTAACGATCAATCACAGTGATCTCGCCGATAGACTTTTCTTTTGCTCCCCGTCTATTAATTTTTCGACATTTTTTTTGCTTTTTTATACATGTCGCTACTGAAATATCGACTAACGGATCGATAGCATGATTTTAACGATCGCAATTTCAATACGGGCCGCGGGCGATCTGTGATAAAGCAACGGTCACGATGGTCCGAACGGATTTCAAGTCACTGTAACCCCTTTTGAACATAGTTTTCTACTGCAGTATTTATATAGCTATATTTATACAGACACATAATATACAGATTTATATATAAATATATATATACACACATATATATACACTATTGAAGAGATATATATTTTTACAAGGCCCCAGAATCGGATATCCGTTGCTTTGTCACCCACCCGTGCCCTCCAGCCTGTAATAGTCCACAATAGTCATTTGTTTTTTGTTTTTTATATAATACATACAACTAACTACAGTATTGCAATAGTGTTAGAAACACCAAGGAACAACGTGTCAGACAGCTCGACCAATCAGTGAGTCGCGCTGCAACTTCAGCGCGACTTTATCAACTGGTCCTGCTGTTACACGTTGCCTCCTCGGCGACAACGCCGTCCTCGGACGGTCACAAACTCAGGAAACCTCAAGCAGCCAGGCCGTGATATACGTAATTATAGAATCTAATCTCCGACAAGCATGTGTTTTTTTTCTTTTCTCCGTTTGTTTGTTATCTAATTTGTTTAACTGTTACACACACGGAACAACTCTTTTATTTTCGTCTCTCACAGTATGTGCGAAATCACCGCAGCTACCTCTGTTATGCATTATGTTGTTTCAGTCTTCTTGTATACGTTACTCGTGCACCGTAATGCAAAACAAGATAAAAAAAATGGAACAGGTGCAGTCATAATCAACGCGAGATTAACTTCTTCCACAGATTAGATTATAAGAATCGCAAGCGAAGCAGTCCGTTGCCAGGATATTTATGAACAATTGCATTCAAATTTTGTTATTTATATGATTCTTTCAATTGTAGCTGTTTGTTAGCTACTGTTTTGGACGGATGAACTTTGATCGAGGAAGCGTACCCCGGTGTAAACGACACAACCACTGCCATCAAGGGGACTGCTTCGCGATGAATTGCGTAATTCCGAATCGACAATGCAATATGATGTACTTACAGTCATTTTATAAGAAAAAATTTTTTTAATGGATAACGCCATCAATGATTGATTAATGGTTATTGTTGAACCGATCGAAAAAAAGTGCGAATGTTGTAGCATGAATGATTGCAAATTTTTGTTTTTCAAAATGACCTTTTTTTCTATTTTTGTTTCTTTGGCTACGAGGCGTGTGCAGATATTAAGTGACTTTGCGATATTTGCGTGATATCCTCAACAAACATAATCAGGGATGTTTCGAGATAAAAAATAGATGATCAAATAGTACCCTAGTTCTTAAGAGTTTCGTTATTGTTACGTAAATTACGGTTTTATTATTATTATATTATATTATATTATATTATTATATTGATATTTGTAATCCATGAATTTCGAGATAATGATTAGTAACGAGTGGTTTTAAAGTTTTGATGATTTGAAGTAAAGAACAAAAAATAGAGTGGTGCGCCCAGCCATAAGGTGGAACGACGACGTGAAACATTTTTCCATGCCTCTGAACAACAATTGCTCTCTTCAATATGAAACCATATCTAGTCTTAGAAACCCGGTCAGGACACGAACCTTCGATATTTATAACCACGATTGTTAACTCAAGTCCGATATTTTGAATGTTCCTCGTCATCATACCGTATGGCTGCTGGCAAATTGTAACTCGAGGCACGAATTATACGAACAAATGTAAATATTAATTTTGAATTAACACAACGATTGGTCTTGCTAGTCTTCTGAACAACGTGAAGTTAATTTCTTCGAATGTGCCACCAAGCGAGTGAACAGTTTCACAACATAAATTTGTGTTTCAAGATTATTCAATATATTCAAAGAAAACATTTTTTATTATTATTATGTAAAAAAATACCGATGCGGGCGAATGATCAAATAAAGTTGACTTGAAACTAGCCAAAAACAAGGTCCATTTTCCGCATGTTTAATTGTTCTTTTTTTATGTTTTCTTTTTTATCCTGCGGAACCAATTTTTCAAGTGCATTTTTTTCCATGCGCGGTTACTACTCATTAAGGTGCTTCTAGTTTGTTACATTAATTAACGATGTCGCAATTATCATTATTATTCCATTGTCCGATAATCTGTAGCTGCCGGGTAGTCGTAATTTGTTGGCTTCGTTGTGAACAGCAAACAAGCTAAAAACATCTCGCTGATATACTTCTGGTTGTTCGTTTTATAATCGAGCAACATAAGTTGGAAACAGAAGGTTTTCGATATTGTTCGTTTTATCTTGTCTCTCCCTCCCCTTCTAGGCAGTTCCAATGCTTGTTGAATTCCCCACATGTTACGATTATTATGAATATTATTTTTGTAAATATCATAGTCTATTTATCTATTATGTCATCACACCCGGTTTCACGATCATCTTGATACTTACAATTGTTTTCATTTTTTAATCGCTCTTTGTATTTAGTATGTTACGTTCTTTTGCCATTTTAGCGTGTAAGCAATCAAACTTGCCAATATCATAAACAATAAATATGTTAGATCAACGTTCTTTTTATTTTTCAATTAATTTGATTTCCTTTTCCTGTTTTCGTTCTATTTTTAGTTGAAAATTGTTCAACCGTCGTTCGAACTTTTGATTTCTGATATGAGAAAAGTTAATTAGTTTCTCTTATATTTAAATCAAAAAACTTTATAATTCATTTTACATTTATTCATCAAATTGTTGCGGTTAATTTAGTTGAATCCCAACAATTCCAAGTGTTTGGATTGAAATTCAGAACAAAAAAAAAGAAGAAAAAGCGAGAGTTGACATTATTAAATGTATTCTTGATTTTAATTAAAAATGTACACAAAGAATAATAATTTTGAGACACAATGTTCGGTAAAATGATAAAAAAAAAAAACAGTTTAATTAGATACAGACAAAGCGTTCAAGTTTTGAAAGAGACGTAGGGAAAGCAAGCTTTTGTGTGGATGCGCGCGACGTTTCAATCGATTTGAAGCTGCGTGTTTTACGTGAGGATTCTGCCACTTATCTTTCGAGGCATTATTAGCACAAATTTGAGAAGCGGAAGAATCATCTAAATATCGTGCCAGGTTTTGCGAACCGGAATTGATAACGCAAATTATTATTGACTGTTGTCGATTTTCATTCAAGATTTATTTTATTTTTATTTCCAGCGACAAATTCTGCGCTCTTAATGAGATTGACCTTTGCCAATCGGGGTTTGATTGTGTCGATGAATATTACTTTTTTAGGCAACGTCGTGATGAATTCATCAAAATGACCTCAAAAATATGTTACTTTTCAAATTGTTCAAATTATTACAAACGGCAATAACAATCCATACACGGAAAAATTAAAATTAACCATGACAATTTTATTCACTTTTGACCCAAAAATCTATTCAACTTCGTTCAGTGCAGCAATAATGACGTCAGCTTGCAACTAAATAAGTCGAAAAATGAATTAGCTTAAGTGGAGAGCGAAACTCGTATGCCTTTGCAATTTAAACATTAAAATTATATTACCTTCCATTATTTTGGTTAACATCATTTCAAGCAGCCAAAATATAAAATCAAACTATTCATTTACAATTTGAAAAAAAAAAAAAAAAACATTTACAAATATTTTGATCAACTTTTTTAATTGAAAATTGAATACTAAACTTTTTATACATTCAGCCAAATGAAGAATTTGCCACCACGAAGCAAAAAAAATGTAAAATAAAAAAACCTTTTTGATGCAAAGTTGTACTGAATTGAATTTCAATGTTCATCAAAAAGATAGATAGATGAAAAAAATCGAGGCGATGGCAAAAAAACATTTCATACATTTTATGTTTCTACATTGAGTTTTTTACTCTCTGGTAAAGAATTCGCAATCACAGTTCCTATTACCTGTTCATTTATAAAAAAATACTACGGGGAAAATCGCAATTAAGCGCGAGTCAAATCACGAATTGAACTGTATTTTGCAGATTAGGTGAAGGCAGATCGATAACTTTCAAATTAGGCGATTTTGCATCATTGTATGTTGACATGATTAAGTTAACTTTGCAGTGTATGTACCTACTTAGTCAATATAGGAGACGATTATTATACTCATATCCATCAATTTGGGCATCAAATTTTATAATAAAAACATAAAAATGTAAATAAGAGATTATAAAATAATTGAATGAAATGAATAATAAAGAATAAAAATAAACTGAATAATTAATGGGCCTGTTTGAATAATTAATACCTTTCCTTTTTTTCAATAACAGTCCATTAATTGAAGACTTGCAATAACTAAGTTTGCATCAGAGCATATCTTTTAAATTAAAAAAGTGTTTCATTTTTTCATTACGACATACTTTAAGTAATAAAATAATTTGTTTTAATTTGAAGAATAGTCTTGATTAAAGATTTTTTATCCGAGTCTTCAATTGAATATTTAGATCACAGGAGTGTTATTGACGTTATTACTTCTATTCACAATTATATATTGAAATTGAATTATTTAATCAATATACAAAATTACTCATCTTATTGATTATTCATAACTATATTTTTTTACAAAATTGAAGTCATTTTCTTTTTTACCTTTTTTAATATTTTTTATTCATTAAGGCTATTTAAACGATTATGTTAAATTCATAATGTGATTATTCCAATTGATAAACTACATAAAAGATGATTAAACCTCTCTTAGAAAAATCAGCGGCATCTATGATAAGACTGGACAAACTCAAAACCCGAAAGTACAGTTTCGATAATCAATATTTATACAAATAATGAAATCTTTTTTTATCTCAAAAAAATGGACTATCTTGTTATAAAATTAGTACAACTAAAAAAGTCTGTGTCAAAAAATGGTACTCTCAGAAAATTTTTTAAACAAAATGTGTGTTTCAATGAGATTTACCTTTTTATCAGAAATCCTTCCTTATCATCTCGCGAAACCCTTTTGGTTTCTTGGCACGTGACGCAGATGCCGCTCGCAGGTTGGTGTTGCGCGCAACTGTTGCGTCGGTTGTTCGCTCCCAAGTCGGGCCGCTCGATCGGCGCCTTTCAGTAGTAAACATCAGTTTACAGGCGACGCATCGTGACAGCACGCGTGTGTCTAGTTTTTGTGTGCTCTTTCGGATATTTTGACCGGGCGCGTGAGCCTTGATCTGTGTTGTGTCGTGCAATGTCTTGCGATTCTATGGAAACTATGATCCCTCGGTACTTTGCCTGTTGACCCCAAAGTTTGTTGACCGCCAGCGGTGCAGTGACCGCAAGCTTTTCCGCGGATGCGAAAACATAGTCGCGACCGCCCAGGACCAACCCCTTTGGCCTCAAAGTCGATCACTTCTGCCCATCGACAGTAAGTTCCTCAAACTGACCGTTTTCCATATCACGATTTCTCCGATCTAAAACATAAAGATTTTCAATGAGTTTCAATTAAACACCAATTCAATGAGTAATTAAAATTTCAATTATTTTACGAGAACTTCGAACAATCGTTTCTTTAGAAAGTTTCTGAATATTCAAAAGTTACAATTCCAAATGAGTCCTGTTTTTATCTATTTTTTGTTTGTTTGTTAAAAAGTGTTCTAATTAAGAGAACCTTTTTTTTGTTCTGTAAATGAAGAATAATAGGAGGTGGTGAAAAAGGGTGTACATTTGTTATTGTTTAGCCAATTATGAAAACGGAACGTCAGAACGTAAAATTTCACTGAAACTCCGAGCAAAAAAAGTATTCAAGCGGAAACCAACAGCGAACATCAACTCCAGCCGCACACATGGTCGCTAGGACGAACAGCCGCAAGTTTTAAATATTAATTTAAACGTTCCAAGGCAAATTTTATGGCTGTTTCGGTTTTATCGTCGACTTTTTTATGAACTTGTTTTTGCGTTTGTCCTGTGTCGCAACTGCAATTACTCGGTGCAAGAAAGGTCATTATGTTTCGCAATAAAGGTCATCCAGTCAAAAAGTGCGACTGAAATTAATTTACTCAAATTAATGAATTTTAAAATGTCCGGGACAGTTTCATCTCTAGATGGAGAAGGGTTTGAAAATTATAAATCTTGCGGACAAGCAGAGATGTTTTATGCCGCACAGTCATAAATTATGATTATTATTGAAACTGACATGAGAGTGCGAAAGCGTCATTCGATCGACAAAACAAAATACCTTGTGCGGCTTCAAATTTTTAATCCTTCATCAGTTTGAGTGCAAATCATTGTGGGATTTCAATCGCGGAGTATAACTCGTCTTTCAAGCAAATAAAACTGGGTGTCTACGGCTTGAGAAATTCGAGAATTCGCAAACTCATTTGGAATTATTTTTTATGTTCCATCGCTGTTAAAGTTTTATTTCACCATTACAGGTACAAATTAAAATACTTGAAAAAATATTTTAAAATAATTTAATTACTTTTTTAATTAACTTGCAATGTCCAGTCAAATTATGTGAGCGTTTTATCAATATTTTGATGATTTTATTTGTGAAATAATTTTCTTTATTTTTCTATAAAATTTTTTATGAAAAAATTTGTCCAACAACAATTTTAGAAAAAAAATCTAAAAATCGTAGTTAAAATGTGTGAAAATCATATCGTCCGCTTGATTAGATAATATTTAGGTGTTTGCTATTTAGATGTAAAATCGACAAGATGATCATGGGTCGCAGCCTCCGGTTACTGTCAAAAAGACAAAGACGATCCTTCCTCGCGAAAGCAACAAGAAAAAAAACAAGAAGCAAATGGTCGGATTTTCAACCTTGGAGCGACTGGAAATAGCCGCTCCCTATTTCGGGTTAACCCTCGCCAGTTAAGTCGCCCGTCCCTGCAGTTATTTCACTCAAACAATCTCGTTCACAAGCGTAATATTTACTCCTCAATAATTAATGCGCGAATTGTCCGCCTGATGAATGGGTCTTAAATGTCGCCACAACTCGTTATAGTCACTGGAGTTTCAAAGTGACCAAACTTTAGCACGAAGATTGCTTCCTTGAAATACAAAAAAATCATTTCGTCTATTTTTGCATCGTTTCATAAATGAAGAAAAGGAGACTAAATTTATGAGCTAAAAGTTGGTTTTCTTTTTAGAATTTCTGTCGTGCTAATTTGAGCAATTCAATTTTCAATTTTATTTTCGTCGAATTGTATAAGTGACTTTATTCATCTGGATTCAATATTTTTTAATTTCAAGGGTGAAGACTTGTGTATATCGTCTGGAAAATGTGAATTTTTTGTTTATCTCAAGCTGTAAAAATGCAGTGATTTCGCGTAATCTCTCAGTCAACTTGCGAGTTCTTGGAGATATGTGGCATAGTCATAATATGTGGTTTAGCGGAATTCTCAATACTACGTTGCGAGTTCGAACTCGTGACATCAGTTATATCTCCTTTTGCACCGAATATTTTCACTTTTTTAATAACAAATTTCTCGTATCTTGCAAATATGAAAAATCCCAAAACGTCACACTAAACATTTCTTATACAAAAAATGAAAAAATCGATAGAAAAAGTGGATCTGTTTTGAATAAGAAAAATGAATAATTTATCATATCAATTCTAATAATACAGATAATCAAATTTGAACTAAGCTCAGTAAGTCAAGTTGTCACATTATTGTTGACAAGTGACAAAACATTTCTCAAGCTGAATCACTTTAGATTTCCGTGCAAAATTTGCATAAATCAGGTCAAAGGTAGTGGGAACTGCAGCTGTCTAGCAATCGCTGGTGGCTTCAGTTCGATTACTCCTAACAAATTTGTTTAAGTCGTGGTCATATGAAATTTGCATGTAATTGTCACTTCAAAGAATGACTGAACTCACGTCAAACTAGAAATTGCATTATCAGTTCCATCCACCTGTAACAGAAATATTTCCAAAAATTCCATTTCCAATTAAAAGCAATAGTAAAATCATCTCTGCCGTCAATAAGTGGAACAAGAAAATGAATTTAATCCAATCAGGAAACTTTTACCTTGTCCGATTAGGTAATACAATATCTGATTACACGATTATACAACAAAGCTCAGAGTGACAATCTAGTTATAATTTTATTTAATTAATCCGTGATTCGTCAAATCGGAGCGAGTTATTTTTTATGACCTGCATTTTTTTTGTCAGAAATTGAATTTTACGACTTCATAAAACCGGACGTCTCATTAGATAATTAATTTTTCCATTCCAAACAATCGCAATCAATAATATTCCCGTTCATAAAAATACATGCAAATTTTAAAACGAAACAATATTTTCGACTGATTTTATTTTTGTTTGTTTTTTTTTCATATTTGTTCTCAATAAAATTGAATGGAAATTCTTTAAAACAAAGCGAGTCGATCGAGGTTGTCGACTTCTGAGTCTACGACTACGACGGACAGTAATAATTTATTAAAATGACGATTCTCACTTGTCTACTGTTTTATCGACATTTTGTGATCATTAATGTTACAACTATCACAAGAGTGTCGAGGTTGTACAGTCAACGGTAATTCAGAGGACACTGCACTCCAACTTTGCAAAGTAGAGCATTGTTGGGAAGAGACTGACTGGGCGTATATTTTGGTCTTTCACAAAAGTTTGTTTTGAGCGTATATACACTACGTGTTCAAATTTTTGCATGCGTCGCACATTTCACGTGTTTCAGCATTGTGATAATGATAGATTGAGGTTTTATACTTGAGATTTGCAGAATTTATATACAGCCCTTACTTATTTCAATCCTTCTTTCTTTTGCATTCATAAAAGTAGTCCAACTCTATTGAATTATTTATTCCAACCATGCCTTGACCATTTTTTCGACAACTAACAAAATTCCAGAAATCAATTTTGAATTTGAAAAATTACAAAAACAATTTTTTTTTTTTTTTCTAAATCCAGAAACTCGATCACAGCCTCACTGTATTTGGAGATAATCGTTTTTGGCCAAAACTGAAACGTCATTCTATCTATCGGTAGAACGCTTTTGTCCATCAGATAGGTTGATTTTAAACCGGAAGATACATTTTTCAAAGTTATGATTTACGTTGCGACGGTTCACCTTGACCCAGAACTCCAAAATTGGTGTACAAAATCCATTTTTGTAGTTCGCTACGCCATCTTCAATGTACACGCCTCAACAGGTGCATTGCAAATTCGCCCCGTCCAGGCGCCTTGCCGTGTGAATTAGATCGCAGCTGTTTAAATAGCGCTGTGCGTTTCATTCCGCATTCCAGCTGCAACTCAATGAACGCATATAAATTCCACTTGACCCACGACTATTCATCCATTTATCATTTTTTCAATCATTTTTTCTTCATCTTTTCCTCGTTTTATCTTCATTTACCTCATCGTTTTATTATTCTAATTACCAACATCTTCTTTTGGATCAGGTTGTGAAATTTTAATAGAAATTTTCAATTCACAAATACGAATGTTGAAACTAATATAAAGCCAATAACTGTATCATATCTTCGTAAACTTAATGTTACATTTTTAAACGTCGTTCTGATTTCAGAAGAATTTGTGTCAACATGATTTAACGTTTGTTGAAAAATTGTATCGGTTTTATGGATTTATCAAAATTTTGTCTCATTTCCTTCGCTTTTTCCAGTCTCGTAAAATAGTCTTTATTTCTTTATTTTCATTTGCCATACATTTTTACTTTACTTTATTCTTTTCTTTTTTTCTAGATTGTCTGAATATAATTTTTAAAATAGGTATCCGACGCAATGATTTCAATGTATACATTAAGACTTGGTTTCCAAACTGTTTTAGACAGCAATTGATCGCTCAAAATTAACAAACCGTATCTCAAAAAGAATAATTGACGTGTCTATGATTGATCTCGCGGAAATGTGAAATCTTTCATAGCAAAATTAGGCAGTTCACAAATATAAACAAACAATTGATCTGATTCATAGGAACACTATTTGAAGTTAACCATTTTTCAACAAACCTTAAATTTATTCAGGATTGACAAATTATCGACTATCACGTATTCATATATTCAAACTTAAAAACGTGACATAATTTTTCTGATGTAACGGAGGATGCATTTTATCACAATCAAATAAATTCGCCAAATAAATTATCTCGTAACAAAGTCTGGCGTTAAATTGCAAAGCCAACAAAGCGAAAGAATGACGATAAAAATGTTATAACAAATGAACGAATTTGCATTCCAAAGATGCGAGAGCGAAAACCAGCAATGACATAATGTTCAGAGGAATGTAAATCGTCTGAAAAGCGACGACAAAGCTCTGCACCTGGCGTAATGTTTTTGTTATTTCGTTTGCTCCTTTCTCATATCGTTTTGTTCGTTTTCACGAAGCAATCGGACGGAGTGATTGCGACAAGTGCCGCCGGGACTCTTTTTGTCAAAAATAAATCCCTACATGACAGATTATCAATCACACGTGCTAGTCCGTGTCACTTCTTAATTACCGATCACTCATCAGCTTATTCTTTATTGTCTCGTCCGTTTATATTACGCCCGATCCCTATTGAAACGTCTGAATTGCCAATAAATTTTTCACAAGCAAAATTATATGCTTTGTGACTAACAAATGGTAATTTATTTAATTAACCAAAAATAATTTTTCAATTTATTTAAAATTGTTTACTTTTCAAGATAAAAAAAAGATCAAAATAAAAATTTTCTTAATGTTTTCATTTTTAATTTAATTTTAAATAAATTATTCATAGCCAAAATTAAAAACTATCATTTTTTGATAAAAAAAACTATTTTTAATTTTTTAAATCTTCACTTCTCAAGATAGAAAATAAATCTTATAATAACGATGATAATTTTTCAAAAATAATATCCCCAACAAACTGATATTCTATTTGATTGTTCAATTCCGGGATAAAAAGTCAAGAAACCAAAACCTTCACACTCTTAAGTACTATAATCTTCTTTTCTTGTTAAGACGCCCTCGAGATTTAACGAAGTAAAAACAGTCACGACTCAACAAAGGATTTTTCTTACTATGCAATCAGATTTTTTGTTTGTTTTCTTTCAACAAAAAAAATAAAGAGGAATTTTCAAAAAAAAAAAAACTGATGAAAGCCCTGTAAAGCGCCTGAAATGAAATTTTTCGCCAACGTATAGCGAAGAGTTTGAAAAAAATCTCCGACTAATCCTGAGCGTCATTTGATAATTCCCGTTCTAGAAATTTAGGATTTGCACGACTCCGTTTCTAAGCGACCTATCCTAGGCGATTATTATTGTTAGAAAAGGTATCGATCAATCGCTAATAATAACCGGAGTTCTCTGAAAGAATGTTTTAATTGTGAAACTCCGCAAGCTCCTACTTGTACTACTTTCTTTCGATATCTTTCGCTTTGACACGAAAATATAACAACAACCAAAAGCCGAGTCAAATAAGAAAAGAACAAAAATGCCGCCGCGAAAGATCATTCTGTTTTATCGTAAATTTCAGCATTATCAATTTTAAGAATCTAAAATTAATTCAAAAATCAATCCTAAATTTGTGAATCTACAACACTAGAACTCGTGCAATCCAATTCACACCAATTCAAATAATTTTATAAACAGAATTTTTAAAAAATGAAATAGAAAACCAATTTATGACACCTTCAAAAACGCTGACTAAAACGGGACTAACACGGAATCAGGTCCACCAAACTGGCAGTAAAAAAGCGCGCCAAGATAAACATGTGCTCAGCGGATAAGCATAATCTATTGTGGCGAAAACATGCCGACGCGTGGCTGCGACTCACTTTGAACTACCTGTCATGAGTGTGTCGCTACCACTTGAATTATCTAGGCCACCCGTTTTAGGGAGTCAAGCCGAGTGAGGCAGGAGGGGGAGGAGTACGCTCTTATGTTGATTCACTGGCAGCTGAGGCTCATATTGCAAACGTGTACCATATAAACTTGTACACAGAGCCGACTCACTTACAGACTTCAATCAAAAAAAAAAATATAAGAAGGAGAATAATGATAAAAGAGAACCGCACACTAATGCGCGTGTGACGTCATCGCCGCCCTCAAGCTCGGATTTGCTCGGATGTGTCGGTCATGCTGAAAAGAGCGCGATCAGATGATATGTTGCAGAATTTCATATTTTTGTGTTTCGTGCACTCTCGTGTGAGCCTTTTGCTAATTTTAGGTCAGTTCAAGTTGCCGAATTTGGGTTGGCTTTAAAGAACGTTCCCAATTGTTTAAACTTTGTTCTGCTTCTCCTCGCAGATAGTTTGCAGCAGATGCAATGTCTGCTGAATAATCGATGGTAACGATCTGACCGATGGATTTACCGAAATACATACACGCTTTAGACCAGAATGATCGATTAAGAGCGTACAGTTGATTCACATTTGAAAATGGTATCTCATCCATTTCTATATTAGTATTAACTCAGGAGCGATTTGCAATGCCGTTACAGCATTCTCACCCACGAGAAATTCTTCTCCAAACGAAACACTGAACGAATAGCAAATCAATCCGATGAATAATTTATAACGAGAACAATCGTTTACATACTGAAACCCAGTTTCATTGACGTTGGAAGGCAACGCTTAATAAATATCACCAACTTCGTTAGATATATAATTATGAGGATTTACGAGACAGTGGCCGCCCTTTTTGATGATGCGGACTAAACTTCCCTGAACGAGAAACCCAAACTGAACTATTATTAGAAGATATATTTGTTTACTTGGAACTATACTCTCGAGAACAAACGCTTCAAATTGGCGGGAAAAAAACTCGAGAGCTCAGCAAACACGATGATCGACAAGTAAAAACATCCCGCTCTATGTACATTGGATAAGAGTTAAATGACAATTCCGTGTTATGACAAAATTCATATCTTGTTATCGAAAATATTTGTCCAACCGGTTACACAAAACTCGCTGGATTTTCTTGGGACAGCCTGTCCCAAGGTGTATTGAACAATTTTTAATATCAAAAAATAAAGTTGTACGACTTTTCATAACTCGACGTTTATAAAGTTTTCTTCCCAAAGTTTATACCAAGACCGAAAACCACCATCAGATTAAACTGAGGTTCAAATTGGTAATGGTCCAGCAATCTGGCGCTCATTGTCCGGCAGGGGTTAACTGTTAATTAGAATCTTAATAACCCCTATCGATTTCCCGGAATCATAAGACAGAAGTCTTGAAGACCTAGGAATACAAAACGCGGTAGGGTTTCTTGCAACGCTGGCCTACTGATTTACTTCACTCAGCCCAGACTGCGTTCGGCATTTAACAATGGCCTTCAAGGAAGAAGGACACATTGCAATTAAATTATCTACTTAACTCATGCCTCCGTTCCAATTATTTCGTTATAGAAATTGTCCACCGCAAGCCACGTTTCCTCTTCCGTCTTCGGGGGTTTTTTGTCATCATATTGGCTGTCTTCGTCAGGGCTAGTTTGAATCTTTAGTGCTATACGTCAGAGCCACCTGTGGGCAGAAGACAAATTGTACTTGGATGATATCAAAGCCGTTGTTTTGTAAGATTATGTAAATTCGTATTGGAACATTTGGTGCTGGAAGATCAGAAACTTTATGACCTAAAACAGATAGAATTTTTATTTTTCAATTGAACAAATGACATTTTCAGTTTAGAAACACAAAAAGTGACAACAGTACAGTTGCAAAGGACGAAAAAAATTGCATTTCTCGGATAGCTGAGCTAATATTTAACCGAAGGCTAACGAGCAGAGCGATAATTGCGAGAGATAAAGGAAAGAAAAAAGAAAAGACGCGAGTTAATGTATGAAAATGCGCGCTCTTAATAAAGTCATTAGTCCCGCGAGGAATGCGTCGGTGACCGTGAGAGGAGCCCTGTGACAAAAGGGGGAACGGATATATAAGAATGCATCTGGCGGGTTTAATAATTGAAAATTGCACTTATTGGCACGCTGACTCGGGCGTCTGAAGTGCATCTTCGTGCGAAAGCTTTTTTTTCCTCCCGTCTATCTCGAAAGGTGTACTTGAAAAATGGGTCATTTGAATGTACGTCGCGCATGTTGTTGATACCAGAAATGCCATTGTCATTGAATTCATCCCGGGCCCATCCCTTATTTATAATACGCCCAAATGACATATCACATATTGTTCTTTGAAAGCTCATACACTACTTTGCACATCTTCAATACAAAATTGAATGTAAATTTCATTTGCCCAGCACACACACGCATAAAATATAAACACTGAAATTAATTATTTGTTTGTTATCTACTGACGTTTGTTTATCTTTTTAATCCGTTTTTCAATATATCCTCATTGCGTTCGATCTGGGCTTTGAATTTTTGCCTGCCGACCTTGTACCCTTTTCGTTTTAACATTTACTTTAATAATGCTCGGGATGACGTCGCACGGGGTGGCTTAAATTGTTTTTTTTTTTCCTTCCGAGGAAATAAATTGAATACATCGTTTTCGGGGTCTCCAGACACTTGTAATATATGCGAATCGAGGGGTTAAAAGAAGCAAAAAAAATTGGCATCCATTGAGAGATTCCGATTCAAAAGTCGCTGGCAAAATTGGAAAATGCAACTTTTTTTTTTAAATCCCACGTGCTACGTGCCGTTCATAACTAATTAATCGTCTGAGCTTGAATTTTTCGTTATTGTTTTCATTTTATCTCAAAAGCTTTGTGATTGTACTGTATTTAATTAACAACAGATACACTTATGCCATTCTTTTTCATAGACTTTTTTTTTTTTTTTTTCATTTAAAAATCGTTCTATTTTGTTCGCAGTTAATCTTTTAACAATTTTTCTTTTTTTAGTAACAATTGGTATAATCTATTACTGAAATAGTCTAATAAATTAAATTTACTTATTCCCGTTCGTTTCAATAAGTTGAAATCGTTTGTCCGTGTGTGCCTTTTCGTCCAACACGCGATTCGTACAGTTTTTCACGGTTTTTATCGGAAATGCAGTACTCTGTACGTCTAGACAAAAGAATGCATTATGTACGATTATTTTCTTTTTGTTTTGCGACTAAAATACGACATTCATGGGTTGGAATCTGTTCGCAGTACATGAATCGTCTGGTCATTCGCCCACGATTTAAAAAAACTTTTTCAACAGTCCAGACCGACTGGAGCGACCATAAAACAATAACTGAAATAAATTTTTTCGGTACGAAACGCGCAATGCATATGTGATTTTCAATTTTCGGAGTTTGACTTTAGGGCAGAGATAACAGATTAAATTTTCCGACATTTCTAATGGTTCCCTCAAACAAAAGGGGCTAAGTATTGATTGTGCCGCGTACGATGTTTGCAGCTTGCAAATCAATAAATAATGTAATCTCATTTTACACGAGGATTTAAGATTTGTGGAAAAAGTCACTGGCCTAATGCCAAACGTTGACGAGTTCGACTTGTACTTTTATAAAATGCTGCTGTCGGCGATTACTTCCTCTCATACACTCTTTCTTTTCTTTTTTTTTTTTTTTTTTTACTCGAAATATTAAAGTGTGCACTCATACACCATTACTCAAAAATCTACTCAACATTTTGCAAAAACATGATACATTATGAAGAACCTTTTTAGTATACAACTCATAATGGGAACAATCAAATAAAATAAGAAAAATACAAATAAGATACAATCTTTTTTTAGGGGAATTCAAATAATAAATTTGACCAAGTTGACATAAAAAATACGATACGCTAAAAATTGTCTCGGCCAAGTGGTAATCTGAAGATCTAACTGCTGAGCCAGGAATTCCAAACGAAATGACATGACGAGAAAGAGAATGAAAACTACGCGGGACACTTGTCTACGAAAAAATTCATTGACTAACTTCAAACAGTCTCAAGGACACCAAATTGCAAGATTAAATAGCTGATTATAGCGTTAAACATTCAGCCTTGTCATTCAGAAATGAGAGGATACTCGCGTCGTGATGAGCACTCGCACAATCTGAGAACTTGATGTTAATTGGGAACCATGATTTATTCATCAATAACAAACCAACTTTTTTTTTTCCTTCCCCTTTTGCTAATCAAAGTTTAACCTTTCCGTGACTGTCGTCGCAATAAAATTTTCAATACAACGTTCAAGCTAAACAAATAAAGGAAACTAATGTAAGAAAGAATTAATCAAGTCGGTTAATCAAGCGTTTGAAGTGAACCGATTATTTCATGCCATTGTATATCGTTTCAGTTCCGTTTTTTTTTTTCCTTTAGGTTTTATTTCATTTCATTTTCTTGTTCTATTTTTAGCGCACCCGTGCGAGGCTGTTAGACTGCTGAACTTCCGGAACGAAACAATTTACGAGTCATACGCCCCGATCGGAAGTCGCATAATTACGACATGACGTAAGAGAAGGTCTGTGATAAAATTACAATCTTTCTTAAGCGACGCATTAGTTTTGATATCGTTGTCGCAGTACTCGGTTTATAATTTTCTTCAAAAGCCGGTTTCAGTTTTCAAAGCCAGATCAACGAAGCGAGCGGCTAATTTTATTCGCGATGTGTGAAGCACCTCGAGGGGTAGATCCTTTCGATTCCGCGTTAGCCAACCGATGTAACTTTTGATTGCCAACCTGTTGCCGCGCTACCTTTAATTTTCTGCCTCTCTATTTTACGCGGTTTTTCCGCAGATGAGTTTCCGACGCTACTTTCCGTGCGATATGTTGAATCGCCACCACCACTGAGCTAAAACTCCGACCCCATTTTTACATTTCGCGCTGTGCAACTACAAAGGACATAAAAGCAATCTTCCACCTTATTTGCAACTTTTTTATGTTGATACGCTCTGTAAATACGTTTCATGTGCGTTATAAAATTTGTCTGTATATATTAAGTGTAATCAAACACAATGGTGTCTGCTCAACTTCCGCTTTTTGTCCTTTCATTTTTTCCCCTATTTTTTTCATGTCTTTTTTTTTTCTTCTTTTTTGTTTGTTATTTCAATTCATTCTTAATAGAGTTTTTTATCAGCTTAATTGTATTTGCTTTTCGTTGGCCTTCAATTTAGATCGTTTCAAAAATGAAGCTTTTCATTCGAAAAAATGAGGGTTGAACTTTGTACAATTCCTCTAATCATATTAAAAACATAGCCGATATCTACGTGAATCAATAGTTTTGTTTAAGATGACGAGCCAATGCCACTTGGATAGGTACTGACCTTCCTCAATTTTTTTAAACTACCACACACTCACACCACTCAGAGACAACTTTTTCATCACATATTCAAACAACCTACTTTTGCAATGGCAACCTGAGAAATGCACTCCTCGATACATTATAGAGAAATGTTAATGCACCGGGTTCTGCATTCGTGCATCGCAAAATGCAATTCATTGCACCCCGGTGGAGCGGGTGCGATAGATTCATTAAAATATTAATTCCCAAAGCGAGAGAACATGAGCACGAAACTTAATATAAAATCCATTATAATTTATGAATAAACCCCGTTTGAAAATCGCGCTCTGCATCGGATGTTGCGCCTCTTTTTTTTCTTTGGTCCTCGCAATATCATTACCACTGTTAATTAATTTACATGGGCATGCGAGCAATATCCCAGATGATTGGTGATCGTAAATGTTAATTGATATACGAATTGACAAATTTCGTAACTGTTTTCCGTTGACGTGTATAATGTTTTTCAGCATAGTCGCGAGCTCCAAAGTGAAAAAAGACCTGCAAAAAATTGCACCGAGTAGAAATCACAAAAACTAGTCCGATAAAATTAGCTACATTAGCAATAGAAAAAGAAACCTATCGTTGAATATGTGATTCAAAAATATTTCATTTTGTGCAAGAATATAATTCAAATAATTCTATAAACGGAATTTGAAAAAAAAATTAAATACGAAACAATTTTGAAACATCTTTAAAAAAAGGTTGTTTTTACCTAGGTAACTGTTTTCCGTCGAGTACGTGCAATGTTTTTCAACATGGCCGGCCTCCAAAGTGAAAAAAGACATACAAAAAAAGCGCCGGGTATAAAATCACAAAAACAAGCTTTATAAAATTGATTGAAATTCTGTTGCAGCATTGGATGAACTTTCCGGAAGGAGGTCATTATTCGTATCGAAGTACAGTGACTCGGCACCACGCGCCACGCGGGGGTGGTGGGTCTATGGGGGCGCCCCCCAGCGGCCCCCAACAACACGACCGGAAATTATCGAAACGGCGCCATCCAAGCGAAAACCAAGAACGCTCAAACAAATGAGGTCAAGCAAATGCGAAGCCCGAGCATTATCAGGCAGTCTAGCCTCACGAAATTGGGCTTTATGATCACTGCCGCTAACAAAAGAGCAGGTACGTTTTCGTTTCATGATATAACACATCAATACAACCTCACTGTACCCTAAAATAATACAACTTTTTTTTTAACACAATCAATTAACTTCTAATAATGCGCTCACGTTGAAAAAAATTGACATTAAGGCTACATCTTGCTATAAATATATCCGTGCCGTTAACCTTTTGAAATTCCAATTTCCGCATCGAAGATATAGAATAACTAAAACACCAAATTGTGCGACGGTTTATAACCGTGCTGACGTTTAATTTTGAAATTCGCAATACTGGATTTAACATGACCTTTAAATTTCATTTTTAGCAGAACGTCCAAACGACGTATCAGATAACGTTAGAAAATACATTGTTTGAAACAAAAGGGTGGTTCAACTCCGACACCGTTTTTACACTCGAGCCTCATTTTTCACGCTATAATCTAAAACAAATTATTTTTTTTACAAAGATACCCTGATAATTGAACACAATTCCGTTTCAGTCGCGTTTCAAAGCTCGCTATCGATTTCCCAGTGGAAAATTCACGTCAAACTCCCTTTTAACGTCACAAGAACCTTTTTTTCGATCTATCGCAATAAGTTATTTTAAACATAATAAATACAGTTTTTATATGATTATCCATTGGAAGCGTGGCAAACCAACTTTGAAACAAACAATATTTATTTTCTGATCGTTTCGTCGTATCTGACAAGCTCGCAACGAGTCTTCTGGTCGTTGATCTTTAATCACTCTTGAACTCGCAAACTTCAAAGGTCGCAGGATAATTTATTCTTTTGGCTCCGGATGACAGAAAATGTCGTGTCAAATTAATACAAAAACGAAACTCCTCTATCGTATGAAAATGTATTCTTTTGTTTTGACGGAAAAACGGATTCTAGTTTTGTTATAGTCAAGCTTTGAAAATGTACATCAAATGAGTATTTTTTGCAAACGCGCCTAAAAACATCAATATGAGCGATTCGGTGGCGGATTATTTTTAAATGCAAATCGCACCGGCCTTTTTTAAATGTCCTCAAAATGCAACTTCAAGACAGCGAGTTTAAATTTGCAACTCGTTTTCATACCAATGAAAACTCATTTTCCACGGTTATCGCCAATCCATCCCCTGTTTCGTAGAACTGAAAGTAGGTTTTTTACGAGCTTATACTCCTGCCGTTTTTTTTCCTCTTTCTCGACTTTTTTTCAAAATGAAAACTAATGACCCGTTGCTAGTCGATTGTCTAGCAAGATTTAACGAATAATTGAATGTTTACATCCACGGCAAGTGGAACGACCGGAGTTTTGCAACGTTTCACGTCTCAATCAATGTATCGTGGCAGTTTATCGGAGTCACACGCACGGTTGGCGCCCAGACGTAGGTCACACGGTGAATACAGGTGTTAATCGGGTAGCGTTTCCCCAGGCGCTCGCCCACACTTTTCAGCATGAAATCATTTTTTTTACTTCCAATTAAACTTTCCTTCATAATTCTTAACATCTCATTAATCATTCTCCAGATAAAAATATCAATTTTTATACAACAATATATCCACCCCGAACTTGATACCTTTTTTTTTCTCTCTCGCAAACTTATTTCATATTCAAGTCATAAAAAAAAATTCTGAGAAAAAAAATACATTTTCATAAGCGGAGGTGACAGTTTTTTCCACTGGATATATCATAGTAATTTTAAATAAAAATATTTTTCTTGCGATCAACGAGATGCGACAGCAAAATGCACTGTAGGAGAAATGTATTCCTCCCTTATTTTTTTTCCAACGTTTAATCCGACTATGTACTTGATTTTAAATAACGACCAAGCGATTATATTGCGTATGAAAAATTGGTCTCAGGCTCAGTGAACACATCAACCGCTTATGATTCTGACGTTTTTTGTATTTTGTTTTCTTTCCTCCTTTTTATTATTATTTATGAGCACATCATTTTGTACTCAACATTTTTATCGTCCCGTATTTCGTGATCAAATTTAAGTTTCATTTAAATTTCAAATACAAGGCACAAGAAAACTCGCGTGAATCATAACGAAAACGAATCGGAAACCAAATTACCGATACTACGCCGTTTACTCTGTTTCGAAGCGCGAATTCGATTAGCGCTTTGCTTCTAATCGATGCAAACGGACCAAGCTGATGAAGACAACTTTTGCAGCAGTTGAGAGTCTACCTACACAACAGAGCGTACGCGGAAAGAACGATGCCGAATTTTGGACACGTACACGCACCGTGCCTTGCATCCAATGAACGACCATCCTTATAAAGCCCGTCCGTTTTTTTTATCCGCGTTCAATACTTCTTATGATGAAATTTCACTGCCGATGACCTCGAACAGGAAAAGTACCGGCTGTGCGTCGAAAATCACAAAGCGTGTAACGTCGAAATCAAAATGTTCGGCGGCCAAAGGTGCATTGTCCCGATGACAATCTTGTGATATCGAAGAATTCGATGATTACATGTTTCGGGTGGTCTTGAAAATGGATACCCTAACTCCAGGCATGAGATCGCCGCGAAATATGGCTCAGCTGCCAAGGTACACGCCGCTGTTCGAATCCATGGAGGAGCTACACGAAAAATTGGCGCAACTTTTAGGTAAAAATCCTTTCAAGAGCTCTGATGAAATCGGCCATCTGTATCTCGTTCGAACTTGTCACAACCCAGATAGATTAAAATTGCCAACCTCTGGTTTTATTCCAAAAAAAGAAGAAAAAAGGAAACAAACTTTTGAAATAAAAATTTAGCTCGGGTTCTGTAACGAAGAGCTGCAATTAATTTACGAAAATGGCAAAGTTATAAATCAAGATTAGAAATTTAATTTATACTCACATGATTATATGACAGGCAATTTTCAAGCAAGCTCCACGACAAAAGCTGCGCTCTAAATGAACTAATAAATTCAACGCAAACTCCCAAAATGAACAGTCCTGCACAAGATCCGGTTGTCCTGCAAAATTTCATTCATTATTATGATTGTTGTTATTTTTAGTTACTCGCAAACGCGAATACGTTGCAAATTTCGTGTAAATGATTGCTCTGTCACTGTAACAAGTTAGCATAATAATAGTCCTCTTCTGTATGAAAATTTGATGTAATGTCATCCGCTTTGAATGCATTTTGTACAGTGCCTTTGACAGGATACCCACGCGTTTAAATTCTCTTACTTTATGATACATATTTAAAAATGATTTTACAGATAACTTCATAAAACAGGACAAACATTGTCATCGCCAAGCAAAATGTTACTCATTTTATAATCCAAGAAAAATCTCGTATACATTTAATGGCTCGTTTGTATCTTTTTATATTTTTTTTATGTTTATCTCATTTTAATACAAACCACTAAAACATTTTACGAGAAACAAGCGTGAAAATCCAATTTTCAGATCAATTTGTTCGTAAATAAGGACATTTTTTTCATAAACAAACATGTGCATGAAATTGGACAGCGGAAATTTTATCCATTCCAGCTATCGATTCTCAGAGGCCAACCAAGTAGTCGGTAATATTGTTACGTTACACCTTCTGAGCCATTAAAAAAATTATATGGAAGACAAAAAAAGCGAGGAAAAGTGAAGAAAAAAAAAACGAATGGCGAGAACACCTAAATTCAATTTCATTGGATCGTAACGCGTTACCCAGGAAGACAGAATCAACATCTCGCAGTTGTCACACAGGAAATAAAATTGGTATTTGATATACCAATCAATTAGTAGTGCATTCTGACTGCCGATCAATCGATATTTCATAGACTATTATAATTAAATTTTTAACGCGACACCGATCTGACAATGGCTTTGACATTTTAACAAATTTGAGTTGGTCGCACTCGTAACTGCAACTAACGAGTTTCTTACTCGTTATCATTTCTCGGTCAAATGAATGAAGTAACTCTTGAAATGAAAACGACCTATCGAATGTTAGTAATAAATATCAACGATATTTTATAATAGAAAAAAAGTTATATTTTTTCAAGAGCCATTATTTTTGCAACTTTATTCTTTCTTCATTTTGATTTCTCAAAGTTCAAGTGGATTTGACAAGCTATGGTTTATTTACAAAACCCTTCAAGGTTAAGAAAGGTCAATAATGGTTTTGTTAAATAAAAAGTATTGGACTATTTTTAGAACTTGTTTAATATTTTGTTAATGTTTTATTTTATTCTGTGAAAATTAATTGTTGAATGACCCTTTGACCTTTATTCGTTTTGTCAACAAATCAGTAACTTTTGTTGTCTTGCCTGGCTTTGAGATTTCATTTTAAAAATTAAAAATGTTCAGCTGAAAAAAAACGTATAAAGAAAATCCTTATCTAATATCATAATATAATCCGGTAAAAAATTAACATTATTTTTTACCTAAATTTTAGGTGCCCTTTGAACTTTTACATTAATTCCATATACAAACATTTGAAATTTCATGGATCAAGTCAAAATATAACACATCAACAAAAGTGAATACATTTACATTCTGTAAAAATGTAAACATATATGAACTTGAAAACAAAAATATGTAAACAATTTTTCGATTAGATAAAAAAAAACTTGCTGGCGTAAACAAAATGAACAAGTTGATACTTTAATCTTTTAGAAACAAACATTCCATATAATATTTTGTTTAAAAAGCAGATTAAAAAATATTTAGATAGAATGTTCGTTCTAATTAATGTTTCTATTACAAAGGTGTCGCATTTCCTATTTTGTTATTGCATATTTGGCGAAACTTTTCCTTGAAAAACTGTATCAATTTCATAAACAAAACTGAACAATCGATTTATCCTCGAATTAATGGGATATTGGAAAAATGCTTTGAAGGTCATAGGAAAGTTGAAAACAAATATTTAATATAAACAAAATAATGAAAAAAAAAGACCTCACAAGATGGCTATTTTTAGGCATGCCTCGATCATCTGGAACAGCCCAAAAATCTAAAAGCATCAGTTTTCTTCAATGTTTTGAAACCCCATGAATATTAACCAGTTTATTTAAAACTGATCAAAAGGAAATTGTATAAACATATAGAAAAAGCAAAAGAAAAAGAAAGTTAACGATCGTTATGCGATGCAACCTGTTCGCAACCGGACGATTCCCGCGTTTATGCTCGCGTAACTCCGTGGACGCTCGATTTGATCCGCCGTCATGGCGTCTTCCGTGGCGCTAGCAGGCTGCGACCTCGTGACGTCACGCGCGAATAGTCGTAGCGCGGCGGTCAGTGTATACACGGTGCGCGCGCGAGTGCTCTTCTTTTTGTAAATTTCGTGACGAGGGTAAGCGGGGACGACGATAAGCGACGGCAAGCGTCCGCGACGCACAAGCTCCGTCAGACAGTCCGAACGGCGTATCACGTTGTCGCAGCCGAGTGCAGACAACGGCCAACACGCGCCGGTCATCCAGACGACGTGATCCCGACTGACAACAACGAACGCCACCACTGAGACGTTTTTTTGCTACAAAAAAGAAGCAGCCAACAATAACAATCGCACAAACACACGATTTCCGGCTTGACCATTTGGAGCTGCGAATTTTCGTCGATAACAAGAACGGACAATTTAATAGACGAGGAGCCGATCAAATAAGACGGAGACAGAAGCTGCGAAGAATCAGATAAAGAGGGAGAGAGAGAGAGCAAGACAGGGCGATAGACAAGGAGGCACATAGACAAAGAGGTGCGCAACGCCCCCTCCCCTTCACGTCGCAGGGAGCGGAGCTCGGCACCGCTTGATGAAGCGCCGAGGATAACCGTCCACGCACCGCACCAAATCGAACCTTGACCCAGTTGCCGTGGCTCCCCGCAACCGAAGCGCATCCCCGACGCCGAGGGCCTCAACTTCCGC
The DNA here is from genome assembly GCA_025266255.1 of Trissolcus basalis. Classification (NCBI taxonomy): domain Eukaryota; kingdom Metazoa; phylum Arthropoda; class Insecta; order Hymenoptera; family Scelionidae; genus Trissolcus; species Trissolcus basalis. The sequence goes on from JAAMPD010000272.1 coordinate 152,328, forward strand.
ATCGCCCCCATCCGGATGCGATCGCCGAACGCGGCTCAGAGGCACAATGGACTGCGCTGAAACCTCAAGTAATTACCAAAAACTGCACCCCCACTGCCTCCCCCTATCGAATTTGCCTTTACGCGCCCAAATTTTACGACACATTGAAAATCTAACCTACAAATTTTCAAATCGGCCCGACACAAAACCCACAATACTGACCGTTATTTCTCCCCGGCGGTCGTGGATTTTGAATTTTTATTTATCGCTATTGCTTTCAAGACGAGTCTTCGGCGAAGAGAAGTGAGACGAGACCAAAAGTGAGGTTAAGTTTGGGCAAGTGGTTGCGTTTTGTTTTGTATCTTGAGCGTTTCGCGAGGCTAAAATTAATCCCATCGGCAAGTGGCAAATCAACCTGCCGGATCTTGGCTGATTGCGCGCGAAAACAATTTTGCCCCCCAATTTTTTTCCTTCCATTTTTATTAGCAATTTTACTTTCTCTTTTTTTTTTTTTTTTTTTTTGCCAAACTTTTGATTTCCCTTCGCTCGACCGCTCGCTGTCTTTTTCTAATCGCGAAAGTCCCTAAATGGTATATGTTGTAGAAAGTGAGGTTATGTTCGTCCTTTGTCACTTAATCAATTGTGTTGTTGAAAATTCGTTGGTGCATTATTGAACGATAAATTTTGTCGATTGTTTGTTTACTTTTTTTAATCTTTCTATTTTTGTTTTCTAGTTTGATTAGTTGAATCAAGTGGGACGCATTTTTTGATCGGCCAGCATCGTTTATGGATTCGCACATTTGCCATTTTTACGATTAGTCCTTGCTGTGCCCCGTCAATATTTTGGTTGCGTCGTTCGGTATCCATTGCGAATTTGAATTTCAACTGTTTGACTTTACAGTCACTTTTTTATTGAGCTGATTGCGACGAATTGAGTGTTAACAATTGAGCCTCAATTATCCGTTGATTATGAGGACTCACAAAAACGGCATCTCTGGTATTTATTCTCAGTCAATCTCTATTACCCTTAAAGATAACCTACAAATGCGATTCAAATTTTAACTTGTTTATATTATTTGTTTACTAAATTCAATTATCCGTTCAATCTTGTTTGTTCGTGATAAATAATCTCTGAACTTTGTTTATTTACGCCGCTTTTAATTGACAAATTGAACATTATGTAAATTCAAATAAATTGGTGTTGTGAAAAGAGGAAGAGATAAAGATTAGACTTTATCCTAAAAATACTGTATTTTTGAGTACCTGATCAATAGTTCCGCAAATGTTGAATTTCACCTAAAAATAAGTCGTCTTGTGCGCGTACTCAGACGTACTTCAACGAGATATATTTTATTTCGAAATACATTTATTTTCAAACATTGTTTAAGAGCGTTCAAGCAAACCTGATTATTTATCACTGTTATATCAACAAATACAAATCACATTTTTCTCACATTTATCATCGCCAGCTTCAAGCTCATAAATTTCACGTCTAACTTGAAATTCAATGAGAAATGAACGAGCATGAAATTAACAATTGCTAATTTCAACCAGTCAGTTTTAATATCTTGGTTTTGTTTGAGAATGATTTTTTTTTTGGTAATACCGCCAGGAACGATGATTTATTGCTGATTGAAAAATTAAAACCGCCTTTTATTTGAACAGAGGAATTTGACGAATTGTAAGATGTAACTTTTTTATGGCTTCTCACAAGTGTTTTTCTTGTTCCAGGTAATGGTGAGATCCAGTGGTGTTTCTCACAAGTGAAAGGAACATTAGAAGAAGATGTTACTGAGGGTAAACAAAATTTATGTTTTATTACGAAAGCAATTTGTTATGTAAATGTATGTCGTATGCAAATGTAAGAATTTTGACTTTGCTTTTTCAGCTGACATAATTTCTTGTGTGGAATTCAACCACGATGGCGATTTGCTCGCGACAGGAGATAAGGGCGGACGAGTAGTTATATTTCGAAGAGATCCCATTGTGAGTTTCATCTACACTCAATGATCACCTACCCGTTATTTCTTAATTGTATGCTAATTGCAATCGACGCCAACATAACTTTGCATTGCAATAATTTATAACAAACAATTGATTCAGTAGAGCTTGATCATTATCATGAATTCAAATTCATATGAATGCGCAAAAATGTTTGACTAATTAATAAACATTGTTCAATCAGAGTAAAAGAAACTCTTTGAAATGCTCAAATTATCAATTATGAATATAAATATTCACGATAAAAGATAGCTACGTTTCTCTAGAAATGTTTGGCATTTTTTTATTTTTCCTTTTTTCCAATCAAGTGAATTATGCGATTTAACTTGGAATGGCGGATTATTGACTACTGGTTTGCTTTTATTTACAGAGTAAAAACAGCACTCCTAAGAGGGGTGAATACAATGTGTATAGCACGTTCCAGAGCCACGAGCCAGAATTCGATTATTTGAAATCATTAGAAATCGAAGAAAAGATCAACAAAATAAGATGGCTCAAACGCAAAAATCCTGCCCATTTCTTACTGTCGACAAACGACAAAACGATCAAATTGTGGAAAGTCAGCGAACGAGACAAAAGAGTCGAAGGTTACAATACAAAGGAGGAGAATGGCGCGATACGCGATCCGGCTTGTATTACCTCTTTAAGGGTAACTTTTTGAAATTAACTTCGTATTCTGTAATTTTGTTTTATTTGAAATCTTATGTAACAAAATATCTGTTTCTAGGTACCAACTATAAAGCCTATGGAACTGATGGTCGAGGCATCACCTAGAAGAATATTTGCCAATGCACACACATACCATATAAACAGTATAAGCGTTAACAGCGATCAAGAAACCTATCTTAGCGCGGATGATTTGAGAATCAACTTGTGGCATCTGGAGATCACAGATCAAAGTTTTAGTATCCTTTGAAAACATCAACAATATTACGAAAATTAACAGACTATTTAGATCTTTTAATTATACTACTTCTATTTCTTTATAGAAATTGAAATTCTAAAAAAGAAACGAATCAGCAAACGTTTGCAATTTTTGCAAAAGTTTGAGAAATCTGACATTTTTAATGTTCCAGCAATGTTTATAATATATTTTCCTATTGAACAATTTGTAAACAGATATCGTTGATATCAAGCCAACAAATATGGAAGAGCTGACCGAGGTTATAACGGCAGCAGAGTTTCACCCCGTCGAATGTAACCTGTTAGTGTACAGCAGCAGCAAAGGTACGATCCGGCTGTGCGACATGCGTTCAGCTGCACTTTGTGACCGGCACAGCAAGCTCTTTGAGGAGCCCGAGGATCCCACCAACCGGAGTTTCTTTTCTGAGATCATCTCCAGCATTAGCGACGTCAAACTAAGCAACTCTGGTCGCTACATGATTAGCCGTGACTACCTCAGCGTCAAAGTTTGGGATTTGCATATGGAAACCAAACCAATCGAGTGTTATCCCGTATGTTCTGCCTTTTTCAAATTAATCAACGCTCATTGGAGTTAACAAAAAGAATATTTTCATAACATTATTGTTCATTTTTAGGTTCACGAGTACCTGAGATCCAAGCTGTGCTCGTTATATGAAAACGACTGTATATTTGATAAATTTGAGTGTTGTTGGAGTGGCAACGACTCAGCGATCATGACAGGATCGTACAACAATTTCTTCCGTGTGTTCGATCGTTCTACGAAACGCGATCTCACATTGGAAGCTGCGCGTGATATCGCAAAACCAAAAACGCTTCTCAAACCTCGCAAGGTGAGTGAATATCAACAAAATCTTATCTACTAGAGTACAAAATCCGCAGACCAAATGAAGCGTGATGTTATATTAAATTTGTGGATTGTAGGTATGTACAGGAGGGAAGCGCAAGAAAGATGAAATCAGTGTGGACTGTTTGGATTTCAATAAGAAGATACTGCACACTGCGTGGCACCCGTCCGAGAACGTCGTGGCTGTCGCAGCAACGAACAACCTGTTTTTGTTCCAGGATAAGCTCTAGCACATTTACATGCAGGTGCGTGCATGCAGTTGACAGTCAACAATGCGACATAATGTACATTGCAATTGCGACAATATGGCGGTACTTAGTCATAGTTAGCACGTTTATACTGAATGTTCTGTTTCATTCAAAAACCGAGGTCAGTCTTCATTCCAGACGCACTTGTACAAGACACGCTGAACGTGGAGAAGCCAAGAAGACAAGGGATTTTGCGATAACGATTTTCATACGAGCCAATCAGACACTTGATACACACACCGAAACCAATTGAAGTGAAGCTTTATTTATAATGACGTGGAGCAGGAATTATACACTTAAGGAAGAAGGAAAAAATTGTCAAAAACCCAACAAAAAAATTGATACTTTTTAATATGATAGTAAGTTAATAAAAATTGCGAACATCCGTTTCAAAAAAAAAATCTACCCCGAACCCTGATTTTGTTTCTAAAACAATCGACCCAATCGAACGCGAAAGAGGGTTTATTTGTAAATACAATGAATTTTGAGGACTCGAAGCTCAGTGAACACTCAACCGTCCGCGTTCGACCGTCTCGTGTCGTGACAACGTTTTATGTTTTGTTCAACTAAAAGTTCCCCCTATCCCAGCCCCCTTTCGAAACGTCCCATTTCCCGTCCTCCGTTTTTTAAAATGCCTTTTGCCGTTGAGGATAGAGATGCTAAAGTCAAGAAAACTAATGAGATACAAAGTTATATATAATTCAGCGATGCAGGATTCAGCGAGCGCCATTTTTACAAACTTCTACTTAAATAAAACTTTGAAAATCACCTATCGACTGTCATTTCAACCCTCCAATGTTCGCAAACAATAATACACCAAGACAATTCAAGTTAAGAGTAAAAATTAATTTAAAAAAACATGAGCAAAGGTAAGTCGATTATAAAACAAACATTGTAGTTCATTGAAACTTGTGTGGTTTTGGAAGTTGAAAAATAGAAACAGATTGTACAAGTTTTGGGAGTTTAGAATACACAAGTGTTGTAGTCGAGTATAATTGTGCTATAATGTTCACGGCCATGAAAGTTGTATTATTAATCCCGCAAAAATGGTATATTTATTTTGCGAACTTCCTTTAGATTTTATGAAAAAACTGAAAAACATTAAATTAAGTTATGTAAGAATTTAGTAAGAAGATAACAATTTAGGATGTCAGAATCCTATCAAAAATAATTATTAATTGAAAGTATTCTTTTCAATTAAAAAACAATTTTTTCCTTTTCGATTATAACGACCATTTCAGCACATCAAAGAGAAATGTTTATTATTTTATATAATGAATGTTTTATATTTTGACTCTTGGTATGTTTCCTAAAATTTGAAAATTTTCTCAAAGAGTTAAAATGTAAAATAAAAGAATATCTTTTGAATTGTTAAATTGGTTATCAATTAAAGATAAAATTCGAAAATCAACACAAACCAAGCATAAAAAGTATGATAATTTGATAGTAGTCGAATTTTTTTGATTTAAATCATTTTTTGTACATTATTTGCAAAATTCGGCATTGTATATAAAAAAATAGGAGAAAGGGTCAAAAATATTTCATTCATAGTATTTGATACAATTCATAACAGTCCCAAACTTTTTGATAAATCGAAATTTGAATGATAGTATTTTTCATAAAAAGAAATTCATTATTTATTTATAAATTTCAATAGTTCAAATTCACAAATGAATTAAAACTTTTCAAATGACTGTGAAATTCATCATATACAAATACATAAATTGAATAAAGATTTTCGATTTGTCAATTTGCAACAAATATTTGAATTTGTATATTTTTGACTCTCACAAAACCTGCTTCATTGTGATAGACTAAGCGTATCAGACAGATCTGTCGACCTGTATTTTTCATACCTACAATCGGAATATAAAAATCAGGGAATTCCGACAAAAATTCGAATCGTTTTTGCGTTACACGAAAATTGTACTTAACAAAATAAGCAAAAATTATTATCAACAAATTCGAGTCAACAAATTTGTAGAAAATCAACAAATTGAATGGCATTAATTCCGTTGACTCGAAATTGTTAAATAATTTTAACTCCATATAAACTCGCTATGTATAATTTAATTGGTCAGTATTAAAGTTATTTTTTAATATAAAAAATGAAACACAAAATTGTGTAAATTATGTAAGTTAGAACGTTCTTACAGGTGGATCTGTAAAACATGAACGTTTTGGACAAAATATTATTTTTATAGTTTTGCAGTTTTTAATAACAAAAATTAATTATATAGCATATTTTTCAATTTGAAAAATTTTATAATTGACTTGGAAATATATTTTCAAAACAAATCAAGTATTTAAATTGTAATCATCATTTTTTCATATTAAAAGGATTTATATCCGTTCATGTGTCCTCTGTAAGAACCAAGAGATAATATAAAAAGCGACTTGTTGGTATGTGCGATAAACTGTATAAGAATGAGTGACAATTGTACATCATTGTATTATAATTTTTACAATGTGTGAACCTTTTCATCAGCACGTAAATGAGTGCTTATACATTAAACGAGTGTATGGAATTAGAAAGTTGCTATTGGAGTTCGATGAATGTTGTAACATTTTAAGCAAGTTAACAAATTTTTTCTGTTAATTTTCCATTTTTCATAAGAATAACATAAACGAAAACTGTTGTTGATTGATTGTCTCAGAGAGTGTGTTTACAAAATCGGTCTTCAAACGAGTTTAATTTTATTTCAGACAATCACATAAAACTATCATTTTCATTTTATATAAAACAAGTTCGATGTATGATGAATTCCCTAACTTATTTATATGAAAATATAAAAAATTATTGATGTTTCCAAGCAGACTAAATACGGTGCATCGATAAATAATTATATGATTTCAAAATAATTTTCTTCCTAATAATTTAATAACTCACCTCAGCTCGTTTGAATGACGATTTTCCTGGTCTAAGAATCCTTGCCTCGGATTTTTGATGAACCTCAATGACAAAACTGTACGTCTGAAATAAGAAGACCGAATAAGATTATTAATTGTCTGAATTAATTATATATTTTCAGGTTATATTTAGAATTGATTTTTCAATAATCATATTAAAAATAATCATATTGATGACTTTTTGATTTTGAAGTGAACCAAAAACACTGCTTCCACATGAGAAAAAGTTCACTTTTTTCCAGTGTCGGAATTATTTGTTTCGCGAATTGGTCATTTGTTCATTGCCATGTTTTGTGACCAATTTTTTTTTTAATTGATGAATTAATATTTTTACTGTTTGAATATAATGAGTGCGTGAACTTTTATTCTATTGGATAGCCTTTTTTGCCTTGATTTTTTGAGGCGATTGATGAACCACTTTTGAATGCGTGATGCGACGAAAGATTTCATTGTAAAAATGATAATGATTAATTTGCATAATAAAATATAAATCTCAATAACAGTATGTTGTTTTTTAAATTTCCCAAAATGTTTATCTCTTGTTTTGACATTTCATAAGTTTATTATACGCATTCGATATCTAAATAAACTTCTTTTCGAAGTTTAAATCGCACCAGTTCATTTTACAACCGACAGGAGAAGAATTACTAGTTCACCATTAAGCCGCAACATGGCGAGGTGGCGCTGCAGTAGTGGTTACGTTCGAATAAAAGGTTCACACCTCATATGTACCATTGTAATTTTTTGTGAACGTTCCGTATAAACGACACAACATCAGCACAAGTGTCAATTTTTTGTTTATAATTTTGTTTATGTTATTACAAAAAGTTGCATTGTTGTATTCTGATTGGCACAACAACGTATTTTCATGATGTTGGCCACATATGAAGGAATTAGGTTTATGCCTGACAAACAAGTCATTGTGCTGGATATTGGGAAAGCTTATACCAAGTAATAATATTTGTTCTTTTACTTTTTAACAATTATAAACAAATTTATCAAATTTTTGTAATTATGGTAATTATGACCTTGTTTTGTTCCTTTCGAAATCGTGCAGCAGTTTTAAAGTGATGATTTTTTCTAGGTATGGTTATGCTGGAGAATCCATGCCCAGAGGAATCATCAAATCCGAGGTAAAAGACCCGGAAACAAAGACAATAAGAAACATTTACGACTATAAGGACACAGACGATTTCTACCAATTGCTAGTTGAATTTTTACATGGCATCTTCTTCAGGTATTTTTGATCGGACTAATTTTCATTTTTTCAGTTAAAGTCAACAATATTGGAAGAACTGATTTGAAAAAATTATTTACATTGTAGGTATGCTGTAATAAGTCCAAAAGATATAAGACTGGTACTACTAGAGTCGCTCCTACTACCTACAAAAATAAGAGAAACCATAGCCAAGGTACTGTTCCGACATTTTGAAATCGGTTCTCTGATGATACTACCAATTCATTTGGTTTGTGTCAGTACTTTAGGAGTTGACACTGCTTTGGTATTAGACATTGGATATGAAGAAGCGACCTTGATCCCAGTTTTTGAAGGTGTTCCAGTTCTCAAAGCTTGGCAGGCTTTGCCTATCGCCGCAAGAGCTGTTCATCAGTACGAAATCAATTTTTAGTTTTTGAAATAAATAGTAAATTTTGTATCAATAAAAAAACATTAATATCTTTTGGTTTTCAGCCGTATAAAAGAATCATTGAGCAGTACAGTTCCCGAATCAGAACTGACTGAAAAGTTTATTGAGGAAGTCAAAGTCCGAACGTGTTTTGTGACAACCCTCGAAAGAGCGAACAAATTTAACACAAAAGAAGAAGAAGCACCACCTCCAGATGTCAAGTATTATACAAATAAAACTGTCATAATTCCTGGAACGTTACGAGAAAAAGCTTTCGAAGTTTTGTGGGAAAGAGATTTGGATAATCATTCGTTGCCTAACATGATTCTTGATGCAATCTTAAAAGTATGTAAAAAATGTCAACTTTCGTATTATTGTAGAATCGATTTTTTTTTAATAATTTCAATCGTCTCTGCAGAATGAGAATGAGATATTTCTATCTATCACTCTGTCCTATTTGTGTATTTTCTGGATCCATAAATTAAAGGGCCGGATTGAATAACCGGTCGAGCGCTCGAGACGTTATTTTTTCAAAACTGGAAAGTATCGAGAAAATTTTTGTTTTCAATATGCTTTGAGTAGCCAAATTGTTCTTTAGATCATTAC
>JAAMPD010000272.1:161481-184065 GCA_025266255.1 Trissolcus basalis
AAAATTTTTGTTTTCAATATGCTTTGAGTAGCCAAATTGTTCTTTAGATCATTACAAACAACTTGGCTACTCAAAGTATATCGAAATCAAAAATTTTCTCGACACTTTTCAGTTTTGAAAAAATAACGTCTTGAGCACTCGACCGGTTATTCAATCCGGCCCTTCAATTACTGTTATTATCCTAAATAAACGAATAACTTTTTTCTTTTACAGTGTTCAGTGGATGCTCGTAAACCATTAGCAGAAAACATTTTGCTGGTCGGAGGAACGGCCCAGACGAAAGGTTTAACTGCGCGATTAAAAGCAGAACTCAATTCTCTAGTGAAAAGTGATTACTACAAGGACAAACTGTTTGTAAGAACGTTTAAATTCCACACGGCACCCTGCAAACCCAACTACACCTCTTGGCTTGGCGGAGCCATTTTTGGAATAGCTGATCTACCGTCGCGGTGTATCACCAAGGATCTATATGCAAAATACAATAGGATACCTGACTGGGTCAACTTGCAGGACAATTTGCCAGAAGATACAACGACTATTTAATTATGCTAACTAAAAATGAATATTGCGATAAAATTTAAAAATGTATATATTTGTGATAGTTTAATTTATTGTTTGTTTAATGTGAATATCACTATTCGTACTTTTGTATAAAAATTCGTATGCTTCTAAAATATTTTTCAAAGTTTGTGTAATAAATCATGTTTAATTGCTTTAAATCGTGTTAAATTTTTAATTGTCCAACAGTTCATTAGGAGAATGAAAAAGTTCAGTTTTTGTATCAAGAAAGTTCAAATTTATTTATGATATTACACAATCAAAAAAGTATAATTATAATTTACAATGTTGTCAAGAGGGTGAGCTTCTCGTTGAGTTGCAATTGCGTTTTGATGAGCTGCGACAAAGCAACAACCATAAGAAGATCTTTAACGTTACTATTGAACATTTCGTCAAATTGATCGGCACTCATCTTGGGTACTGAATTGACCATATCCAACAACGCTCTGCCAATCTAAAAAATGAAATATTGACATTATTTCATGATCAATTGAAATTCATATACATATATAATTGTGATTAATCATTTCTGGTAAAAGATAATTAAAATTTTCAAAAAAGTTTACCTGATTATCTGGGGGTTGTTTTCCAGCCAAAACATCATCAACGTATTGAAGCACTTGCTCCAACATGGTAGACAGTTTGGTACTGGCTTCAGCGATTTGTTGAAGGTCCATCATTGGCTCTACAATACCACCGCCCGGTTTCGCACCGGATATATGAACTTGATTTTGCTTTTGTGTTTTCGCACACAAGTTCAATCCGACAACTTCCGGCTCGTAACATGTAATCTGAAAGTAATTTTTTTATGCATTATCAAAAAACTATAACATTGCAAAAACAGAAAAGAAAATGTATTATTGAGGAAAAGTTTTGTTACCTGAACTTTTGCAGGAGTAAACATACATCCTTGTTTGCCATTTGGTACACCTAACTGAACGCAAACGTAAGCTTTGATACCCATTCTGGTTATATTTTCCAGGGTAGTGTCAACTGTTAAATGCACTGGATTGCTACACTCTCGGGCATAATACTCATGAATTACCGAAGAATGTGTCGTGACCTGAAGTAAACAAATTGATATAATATTGCAAAATCGAATATATATTAATATAGTGCAGTAAATTTATATAAGTAAATTTATCAAACGAAATTAAATTTAATTTACCTCGTTACCAGAAGCCCACCATCCAACAATATTTTCCTGAGCATTTACTCGGTGGTTCAGGTCATACAAATCCATGGCATAATTAAGTTCGGCCTCTACTTGGTCCTTGTATTCTTTGTGAGGCACGCAAAAACAATTTGTGACTTCAACGACACCTTTTTCAACGGTACCTAAACGAAAATTTAAATGAAATGATGAAATTTCAAAATCATTTTCTTTGTTTCACTGTTCATAAATTGTTAATAATTATATTTCCTTCTGAAGTTGTGCAAAAATAATTATACGCATATTTTCAGATTAAAATAACATAGAAATGAAATCTGTAAACGTCAGAAAGATATATTTGAGGTTATGTCGGCGTGGGAAAGGCGTGACATATGACTATGAATTAACCGGAGGAAATATCTGATAAAAAATTTGCCTTACCAAGTAAGGTACCGATGACTCGGTGCGACTCGATGCTTCGGCGTTCATATGCGTTCACGATTTGAAACAACACCACCGGGTGTACTTTGACAACGAGGTTCAAAGCCATTTTTTACACGACGAGCGCAACAACGAGGAGGGTAACGTGAAGTAAACACTTGCTAGTCTCAGCGTGGCTATACATTTCCACAGCTACCAACGTCAAAGTTTTTATTGTAATGTTGGTAACACGAAGTAGAGGGAAAAATTTTTTTGTTCAAACATTTTCACTTCTAACAATTGTTATTTAAAAAAATCCAAGTCAAATTCAAAGACGGATCTTTATAAATTTATCACAACTTTTGACGAATGTTTCAAATCTTTTTAATTTCGTAGGTTTTGCTATGAATAATGAATGTATTCCAGTAGATTTATTTGATTTTTTTTTGTTAGTCAAAATTAAAAGAAATTACTGTCATAATGATTTCACTACAATAGACTTTATAAATTATATTATTCATAACTTTTTGTTATTTTGCAAATGATGATACAATCTTCTAATGAAAGATACCGTCAAATGGACTATAAAAAAAGTGCAAGCGTATGTTCAAACTAAAATTCATACATTGGAATAACGATCCATATCTACATTCCTGAAAATGCAAATAAAATTGCAAAGTATAACGTTTTATATTATTTTAATTAAAATAAAACAGTTCAATTATCGTGAACAGAGGGTTGGCGCGCAGGGGGTGCAGCCCCCTAGTTAGTTGAAAAAATGTTATTTCCAGTCACAAAAATAGGGCTGACACCTTTTTTTATTGAGATTCATATTTGAAAATTGCAGCTAAAAACGGAAAAAATTAGAAAAATTCATAGAAAAATGAAGTATTTTACCATACAAATTTATTCTTGTTTTTTTTTTTTTGTTTATATTGGTATCACTACTAATTTTTTGACATGGGAAAGCATTTTTCTTTATAATTTCGGGTTGGAGAACCCGAAAAAAAAGTTTCGAGAGTGTGCCACTTGAATATGATTTTTTTATGAATCATTCAATTTTTTTAGCTGCAATTTTCAAATCATGAATCTCAATACAAAAAGGTGTCACCCCTATTTTTTTTGACTGGGAATAACATTTTTTCAACTAATTTCGGGTTGGAGAATCCGAAAAAAGTGGTCCCGAGAGTATGCACCCCGAAAAAAAAAATTTTTTTTTTTCTTAACCGCTAAATGTATATTAAATACGGATTTGCTCATATCTGTTACAATACTATTTCTGTTACTATAAAAATGTATATTTTTCATAGAAATATTTCTGCTTCATAAACGTGATGAGTGTAAATTTTTTAGTTTCAGTTACAACAATTTGCAAATATCCTATAAAGGTTATAATAATGCAAATAATCCTAAAAAGGTTATAATATTGGCTTCATGAAGGAACATTTATCTCTGGTATCTATACTGGAAATAATTTCGAGTTCGGTTCCGATTTTCTACAAAACTCTCTAATGGAAACGCAAGCGAGGTTTGGAGATGTGTGTTCAAAAAAACTATATGTGCAAAATTTACTAATTTAGATTAAGACATTATGGATTTTTAAAATGATTTATTAACCGTCACGACTAACCAGTCGATCAGTTCCTTAAATCAGATCTCAAACGTTTCTAAGCGTGAGTTGCAGGACAAAATGCCCTTGCAAAATTATTAGTGAAGAATATAAAAAATAACTTATTGTTTTACTTTACATAAACAGTATGAGACATGATGAAATATTAGTTTACTGAAATTACATCTTCTTTTCACATAATACGTAATATACCATTTTCGATTTGTTTACAAGACTAATCGTTTTAAGTGTGGATCAGTTTTTTGCCCTTAGGCATTTCAAAAAAAAAATCTCAAAAATAACTTCTACATATGGCAAGAAAATTAAGATTTGCTCACTGTATTGTGTAGCGCGGCAAATGATAAATTTCATAGACATAAATATTGAAACGTTTACAAAACATATTCCTAAACTTATTGATATATTTCCTAAACAGAATAGGTTTTATAGTTTTATTGAGAAAAAACGGCTTTACAAATTTTTCTTATTTCATAGATAAATTGGTATGAATTGTCACTTGCACCTTCAATAGAGGACAGTTTCAGATATTTTTTGAAATGTTAAGTTGGTGGATTCAATAATTTTTGGCCGTATCATTGAAGACGTTGATTTTGATATTTTTATTTTTGGTCTCTGATGTTTCTGTGATATTCAGATAGAATTTAGAACAAATTATATATATTATTGTTCACAAAAATTATGTACAATAACTGAAAAGAACTTCAAAATTTTAATATTATCTTATTATACGAAAAATTGCCATTTTCAAAATTGAATAATCATTCAACTATTCTACCTTTATTTTAAATCCTGGACAAATTTTTTCATAAAAAAATTCACTTGAAATACGCTTGATGTAATATTTCAGTGTAAAAAGTCATAGGTCTCGAACAAATGTTATTAGCGAAGTCTAATAGCTGGAAATGTGTAAAACTTTTTCCACACCTCTTTAGCCAAATAACGAAAGGTATTTTAGTATTACCGAGAAACATAGTATTACCCTTATTACGATCTACTTTTTACGTCAAATATATTTATTTCAGATATAATAATAGCATTAATGTATTTTTTTAAGTGAGACTTTTTAATTGATATAGAAAAAAGTTTCTGAAACATGACTCCTTTCTTCCAATAAAAGACTTTTATTATTAAGCTTCAAGGTTTTTGTTATTTCTAGTTAACAAGAAAATCATTAAAATTAATTTTATCAAAAATATTATTTGCACAAATGTGTAGTTTTTATGTGTTATGTAGTAAGAGATTATTTTTTATTATCGGGTTAAAGAACTTTTTAGGTAATACAATCTCAAAAAATTATAATTGACTTCTGCGAAGAACATTTAAAAAGTCGTTCCACAAAATGAATTTCATTAAATGAAAATGATTTGCAACAATAACAACATTAAAATATTTTTCATTTCGGTTTTGTGTTTGTTTTCACGTGTGAGAAGTGAAGACTTATTTTGTAACAATGTTGCAGTACAGTTATTTGGCGACACAGAAATTGTGGAAACGATGAATGGGAAAATGATTGGTCACATTGTTAATAGTCGTTCTGTACCCTCGCCTGAAGGGCCACTAACACTTTACTCGTCCTTCAAAGGAATTCAATACGCTGAATCACCGATAGGAATGTATCGTTTTCAAGTATGTATGTGTTTTTTAAATTTGCTATCATTTGCTATCGATATATATTAATCATTAAATTTGGAATCTTGTTTTGCAGCCACCGATCAAAGCAAGGCCTTGGCAAGGCATTAAGAAAGCTACAAAAATAGGAAATAGGTGTCCACAATTGAAACATGGTTTTACCGGAGATATGATTGGAGACGAAGATTGCCTATTCCTAAATGTCTACACACCTGTGGTACGATAAATTTTATAAAAAATTAGGTCGAAGAAAACAAGAGGAAAACCTACCCTAAATGTATTTGAAAAACAATTTTTTTTTGCTTTTAAAATCGTAAAAAATTCTCCAAGTCAAAAAAATTTCCAGTGATTTTTTTATTGTTATCGGTATATAAAAAATAATTATATGACGATTTATAATATGAGTAGTTGTCAATAAAACAACTTATTGATTTGGAGTATGTAGATTGATTTTAGTTTCAACTACAACAAAACAATACCCAACCCTAAAAAAGCAGTGATGGTTTGGATTCACGGAGGGGCATTTATCTTTGGCACTGGAAATCCTGATGTATATGGACCAGATTTTTTTATGACAAAAGACGTGGTGCTGGTAACTTTTAATTACCGATTGGGCGCTCCAGGTAATTGAATTGTTCAATTTCAATAATAATAATGATACTATAAATATAAATTATCTAACATTATTATTTTATACAAATGTTATATCTTTTAGGGTTCTTAAATGGCCGTAGTCGTTTAATATCCGGAAATGCTGGTTTAAAGGATCAAACCTTGGTTCTAAAATGGGTAAAAGAAAATATTGAGCGCTTTGGTGGCGATCCGGATCGAATAACTATATTCGGGCAAAGTGCAGGAGCTGTTGCTGTTGACTTGCACGCAATATCAGAATCATCTAGAAGTATGCACTCATCATACTTATTAATTTATTATCTATTTGAATTCATTATTAAAATTATTTTACTTGAATTTTGATCTACTTCAGACTTGTTTTCAAGAGCTATCGCATTGAGTGGATCAGTCTTTTGTCCTTGGGCTTTTCAAAAAGACAAATATAAAAAATATAAGCAATTAAAAAAAAGACTAAGTTCAGTTGCATCTTTGGAACGTGCGATGGAGCAAGAGATGACCAACATTTCATAAAGATGGATATAAAAAAGTTGACAAAATCTACTGTTGAACTTTATGATGTCAGTAACTTCCATGACTGAAAGAAATTGTTAACAGTTCATTTCCAATATAATTATTTTCGTTTGTCTTGATCATTTTTGTTTCATTATAGGTGGAAAATCTAGAACTACCATTAGCACCTTCAATTGAGATTGCCAATAACGTTGCCTATGATATGAATAACGATCCTTTTTTAACTGATTGTTATTTAAATAAAATCAGACAAAACGATACATTTCATGGAGATTATATATTTGGGCAAACAGATCTTGAAGCAAATCTTATTGCGAGAGTGATTGAACCATTATCGCATAATGCATATATAAAAGTATTAGAGGAATTGACTTTTAAAAGTACGATCTGCATATTTTATGAAAATATATTATCATCATATGAAGGACAATTATTTCAAAAGATCTTTTCATCGACGTTTTTCAATTCATGTTATTAAACATTATTTCATTTTTTTAGGCACGCTGAAGAGAATACTTGAATCTCGTGCTGTTATAGTAAGAGATAATAAATCTCAAATTATATGTATGCATATATTTTTCATAACTCTAATAGAACTATATAAAATTTTTTTTTTTTTCAGGAATTGTCTTTTAAATTATTTGATCTGCCAATTATCATGAGACAAAAGTATGTAGAGATGTATGGAAATGCAAAATCATCATATTCTTATATATTTGGATACGAAGAAAGTCGTCGTCAATTCATGCGAGGTTAAAATTACATTTTTTTTATCAAAACCTATACTGTAAACAAATGAAAAATTTTGTTTACATTTTACAAATTATTATCAAGTAAAAAGTATTTTTGCTATTATAGGTGCAGCTCATTCCGATGATTTGACTTATTTATTCTACGAATATGACAAAAAGCAAGTTTGTAATGATAATTCTGCTGACAAAGATGTTCAAGTCCGTAATAATTTTCTGACCTTGCTCACGAATTTCGCAAAGAATGGGTATTTTTAATGTTTATAACATTTAACATATTTTTACTGAATAGCTTCTTCACAGACTTATACATCAGTCATCACATCTGTCAATCGAATTTTGTTTTCAGAAATCCCAAATCTGAACAAATCAATTGGCTGGACTTCAAAAACAATAAATATTTAGACGTAAATAAAACAGGGGATTTCAAAATGATGGAGGGACGAGTGTTTTCAGTTCGCTGTTCGAAGTATTATTGCCCTGATATTAAAGGCGATGAAAAGTGTGATTCTGATAACGCACCGATGCATGTTACGAAACATACTTCGGATGTTATTGGTTTAATTAAGACATTGCTTAAACTTGTATAAATTTTTCTATTGAAGTTATTCATTCTTTTTATTTAAAAATGTATCCTTCAAATTCTCTATTCCAAAACATATATAATCAACGATAATTCATCTATTTTCATACAGCTAAATTTATCATTCGACATAACAAACGAAAGTTGCAAATTCATTTGATTAGCATGGGAAGAACGTACAATAGTGCGATTAACAGCGGTAATTAGTGATGTGGGACGAAAATTGTTGCAATCGCACGTCTCCAAAACTGTCGCGAAATCACACTGAGTAAGTACATTGCGATTGGCTAGATTATCGCACGAGGCGGCTTAATGCGCCGGTCAAATCGTGACATCAACGCTGAAAATCGAACGAATCTTCACTCACGCTGCTTACGGAACACGCCAACTTAATTTTCACTGCTTCTCTCTTCCGGACGCGTGCTTCCTATCTGCGTCTCTTTCCATCCCAGCCAGATCCATTGCATCCAAGTAGGCGTGTTATACTTGCGCCTGCCCGCTCGTGCCCGAAGGCGGAGCTCGCCCATAATCGGACAGAGAGTCAGCCGTGACGTCCCGAGCTCCAAATCAACATTGGATATACTCCAGTAAAGTCGTGCACGCTCTGTGCGAGCCGTGACCAACTCGTCCCACCGTCAAGTTAGTGTTGTGATTATGGTCCAGGGGGTTAGTTGTTGCAGCTTCGTTGGTGCCGAACCGAGCCTGTGACTCGTTGCTCGAGAAGATGTGTTAGGAACTGTGTGACAATGGCTGCGATGCACTACGACGCCCGATCTGCTGACGATCATCATCAGCACTCGCGAATCCTTTACGAGATCCGAGGGAGGTTGCACGAGTCCGAGGCCTCCCCAGAACTGGACGACTCCGTGAGACACAGTCGGTCGCCCCTGCGGGAGACCAGCGAGGCCATCTCCAGGGACGAGGAAGCCAACTACGAGGACGACAGGTACCGTCCGAGCGCCCCCTTCCTAAAGGACACAGAAGCTGAGGATGAACGAAGGTCGTCCTCGGGACTGACCGAGAGTCATCCCTCGGCGAGTCAGAAGTTCGGGCCCCTCACAGGCAAGACGTCCTTCTGCATCGACGCCCTGCTGGGCAAGGCGGCCGCCAAGCAGAACGACCACGGCAGTTATGCGAACCTCCGAAGGGGTATGTCCTATTCGATGAAATCCCACAGGCAGAGTGAGTCCACCTCGACGACCGCTGCAAGCGAGCCCTTCGCCTTGCGCTCGTACAGTTGTTACGGGTCCCAGGACTCTGAGGACCCCTCGGGTCTCGCGCCCCATCAGGTGCAGGACAACCCTCGGTGTCACAACGGTAACTTGGACGAGACAACCGATCCGGAGGACGTGGACGTCGAGGTAGATGTGAGTAACAGAGGTTCCACTGTGAACATCACCAGGACTGGCAGCACCAGTCCCGGCTCCAGTCGGAGTCCCAGTCCGCCGATTTCTCCTGGCTCGGAGGACCCCAACCTGGTGAACGGAAGTGGGGGCGCCAGCGTGAGTTGTGTGGCGCCAAAAGAGGGCTCCCATCTGAGTGGGCCGTATGGTTCCGTTGGTGTTGCGACTGCCATCCACATGAGGCAGAACTCGGGACAGACTCTGCTGCTGCATTCCGGCGGCCCGATTGTACACCCTAGTGGACTTTATTATCACCCAACAGTTGGCGCAAGTGCCTTCCATTCTATACACAAAGAGGGACAGCCTGTTCAGGGACACCCGCAGTCGGGAGCCCCGCATCCTCAACAGCATCATATACACCCTCTTCAGTTGGAATGGCTGGCGAGAACTGGAATGCTTTATCCGAGATTATCTGCAGATTTGGCAGGTGAGCCTGTCAGTTTCAGATTGAACGCTTGTAAAATATCGTCAGATTTTTTGTTTCTGCAGATTTATGAATAGAGAATAGACGTTTTTTTCAGTTTTTTAATTGCGAACTATGTTTTAGATTTAAGATTGTTCCTATCGGAAACTAATTTTCGGCGACAATTTTGTTTGATTGTTGAAATTACTGATATAAAAATAATTGAGATAAGCGGGAGTGCTGGCATTGACCTCGTTAGATATTTTGATCAAGCTGAAATGTATATACTTTACAATAAAAATGCAGAATTAATGGCAAACATTTTAGCATCGGCCGATGTTTGAACAGTATGAAAATTTTAACGACCTTTATCAAAAACCAGATAGACTCAATAATAAAGTTATTTCCGACCTTCTTATCGGGCAACTGAAGTAGAGGGCTTTTAATGTAATCAAAATCACGAACAACGTTTGTTAGCTTTTGATCGTATGTTATTAGCGTGATTACGTTAAAAGACAGATTATCTGAGCAAACAAGAACAAACACGAGTACAGCTAAACGCTGATGCCATCGACTTGTTTAGTTTAAATTGATAACGAGCGTGTCATAAATAAATTAATCTGTCTAAAATCAGATTGGCGAAACATTTAAGTGGACTGAATAATGACACTTTTAGAGTAGATCAAATAATTGACCGCACATTTATTCATTGTTTTAGTTTATTATTTTTATTTTCATTTTCATTTTTATAATAATTGTTAGTTTTCTTATTATGTACTTAATTTATGTTCAACTTATTCGAATCAATTTGATTATCGATATAACTTTTTCATAAGCTGATTCAAATTGATTAATTAATCTTGATATATTTTTGTGTATAATTTTTGTCCGACGGAAATGGAAACTGGCTGTTGTAATTATATGTAAAAAAGATATTAATTGACAACTCATTAGTTTCTAGAATTATTTTGTACATTTCTAAAACTTTGATTGAAAAAAGTTGATGGTATCTCAGTGTCTGACTACAGTGATGCAAGTCATCCACGAATCTGAAATTGTCCATAATGAGATATTATTCTTAAATTTTTCATGTGGAAATAAATAAGTAAAGATTATAAATAAAATATAAAGAAAACATTCATTCAAAATAAAAAGAAAATATGTAGCTAAAAAATGGCAAAAACCAAATAACATGTAAAAATTCTGCTTAATATTCAATATAATTCAAAAGGAATTTAGAATTATACACATTTCTAATTACAAACTCAATATATCCAATCAAAATTATTTATTAAATTACAACTAAACTTGAATATATAAAATAGTATTCATTTTTAATCAGATTTTCATTGTTTTCAATCCATCATTTACAACAAAGATTTGATAATAAAAAGAAGCTATAGAAGATGAAAAATATATTACTTCCTCGTTCACAGCAGATGAAGAATTTTTTCAAAATCAAAAATATTAAATAATTGTGAGAGAATAGAAATGCTGCTGATCGAAATCAGTGCAAATGATCATGGACATATTTATTTACAATCCATACACGCTTAAACTATCAGACCTAATGAACACAGAGTGGCTATCAACAAAAGCACACGGTTAAACAAAATGTTTAACCAAAACAACTGGATGGTCCAATAATGAAGTATATAATTCACGTAATATTTGAAATGTAACTAAATATTGAATGATCGCAATTAGGGTATTTGTAGAGCGTCGAAATAACAGCCGCGTGTAATGTACAGCGGTACATAGCTATACCGCGGTAAATATCACACGGGCAGAGAGGAAAAAAAAGCGGTGGCCACGTTGTCAAGCCAATCAGTCGAGAGCTTTTATCGAACAAATTGGTAGCCGAGGCAATAAGTGGGGACAACGCAGCGTGTTAGCGTGCAGCCAGTTCGGAGATTGGCTTAAAAGGGTGGTAAAACGACGAATGTTGTCGGATGATTCTGATTGGTAGTTGCTGAGCAATCCATTGTTGGCGAATAAAAAATATGGCTCGACTCTGCATTGATAGCCCGGATAAAAAACGACGCAAAAATAAATCGCAAAGCCCGTGATCAAGCTACGCTTCTTGCATATACATCCGGGCGCGCTTTTTTTGTCATCCTGTATGTATCGTAGAGATATATATTTGTCAAAATGTATGCTCGAACATGACAATACGTGTGAACCTACACCCGGACAAGATCATTGTTATTGAAAGTCATCATCGGTTTGTGTTTGAGTTATGAATCCTATCGCACATCGTTTGTTGTTTTTTTAGCATTTCAAACCATGGTGATTCCATTTAAATGACAGTTTTTTTTTTCACCTTGCCATACAACAAATTGTACGATTTGTGATGGCAGTATTTTTTGCACGAAAAAAAATGAGTTATGAATACGAGTGTAAATTTGAAATTTACTTCCAATTAAATTTCTAATTTAACTGGAAATGAACGTATGTCGTGTGTTAATGCTATAGATGAAGAACTTTGTTTCCATATATAGAGCCATTCAAATTATATATATGTCACTCAATATATTTCGTTTTGACACTTCTTAAAGTATCAGTAAAAATAAATGTTTTTACATGACTGAATTGCCTCAACTCAGAAATCAGTAGTACGAGTTCAATTTAAGTCAAACCCAATGAATAAAACTTTTTATTTATAAATAATTTTCTATCAAACTACCCCCATCAGTTGCCATATGTTGTATCATGCAGGCCGACCGTTTGCGAATGCAAATTACGATTAAGGGGGATTTCGTAAAATAGATCAACCATTTGATGCACTACAAATAAACTTGTACAGACCATTCACCGAGGTGTAAATTCAATTTCGATATCTTAATTAGAAAAAAGGATATAATTTTGCAATTTGGTGGGTAAATTTTTAATGAAGGGTTACAAATGAATCATAATCTATTCCAGAGATGTCCATTAAGAGATTAGGAGACGTGATGGGCGAAGAAGAAAAAAGTTAAGACAAAAAAGGAGAATAAAAATAAAGAAGAGAATCAACTAAACGAGAGTAGAAGTAAAGCTTCTTTGATACCGGAATTCTCATGATGGCGTAAAAACGGCCGAAACCTTCTAGATTAATGGAGGGGATGATACTCGGGAGACGAAGCGTTTGTGGAGGGTTGGAGGATGATTTAATTAGTTAATTGTGCGTCATTCATCCGTCTCTCGCTCCCCTTGCCTCACGGCATACAACTATTCCCCGAATTCGCAACTACCCTCCTGCTGCCACCACCACAAGTCTTTACGGTGTTACCATGACGACTAACCAGCCACCCACAATCCGTCCGATTGCGCTTTCTCTTTCGGATTCTGCTTTTTCTCTGTCCTGTCCTTTTTGTCTCATGCACCATCTTATTTTCACTTCGTATCCTATTTCGCGTTGCTCTTATTTACCTTTGTTACATTGGATCACGAGCAAATATCTTTTCATACACTCAAGAAAATGGAAAATCATAAACTGTTGGGAAAAACAAAACTAAAAATAATCAACAAGAAAACACAAGTTAATTGTTTCTATCAAAAGTTTTTTCTATTTTACAAATCGCGTACTCAGAATCAGTTTTAAATGTTAAAAATAAGTCTATCAATCAAAAATAAATGCATAAATAAAACTGAACAAAAAAAATCTGCTACAATGAAACAGATCATATATTATCCACGTGTAGACAGAAGATAATAAATTGCTTTCTGTAAATTATGTACTAATCACTTATTATCAATATAGAAACCATTAATAATTTAATATTTTTCATATATGGTCAATAATTATGGTAAATATGACAGATACTTTGATAAATATCTTTTGTACCAAGGTATTTTACTACTTCTTGCAAATTTGTTCACACATTTATCAAGACATACAATTTTTACCAAAACGAGTTTACTATTTACTTATATGCATAATTTTATTTCTCCAATAAACAAATTTTTATGAAGCAGAAACTATGAAACGATCATTTTTGTGAGTGTAAAAAAGAACGTCTTTGGCCTGGCTAAAGTTCAACTTTGAATCCACGTCAAGAGAGTAATTCTAGTAAAAGTATTTTACACACCAAAAAAACTCCACTCGTACGTATTTATGATCAGATATATACGTTTGAAAGAAACGAATGTAGTTTTCCAATACATCAGAGTTAATAGTAGACGAACCGATCCGAGTAATTTAAACTAGCAGAAATACGGAATAGGATGTTACACATCGGGTAACCAAGATCTGTTTGCTTGCGGATGGCCAAACTAGTTAGCAGATGATTCGGGAACGCCATTACCTACCGCCTATACGTTTACACGTATATGTTTATGTAGGGAGCCCATGTATGCAATGATGATCCGCAGAGTTGGTACGCATTGCATTTGCATTACAGATACACGCTGCATCTAAATATACTAAATTGCATTTACCACGTATTAAGAGGTCGTTACAACCGTTCGACCAAAAATCCATCCTTTATCGAACCTTCACTAGCTCCTGTGAACGTAAGTTTTTTTAAAAGTACTTGACACCACGAACCGATACTTTTTTTCAACTCCCCAAACTTTCAACCTTGAAAGCTGACAAAAAAAGAGGCAATCTCAAATATTTAATTTCACAAGAAAAGTCGTTTGAAGTTTGCAAGGATATTTTAAACAAAAAGAACAGCAAAGCAAAGGGATTTCATTTTGCAAAGTAAGTGTATACGAAAAATGGAATCATGCCGATTAAGGTAGTACGAATATATGCTTGGGCTGAGAATCGTAACATCACGAATGTTTACGGCGTGATTTGTGGCGACCTGCAAGCTGAGTTTGAGATTAAATTTCGCCGTTCTGGGTAAGGAAAATAGCCTGATAAAACTTTGCCAACTTTTATCGCCCGGGTAGGGGTTGCAGCCGGCGGTATAAGGTATATAAATAAAGTATAAAAGTGAGTATGCGTACACACGTTCCATCGTAATCACAGACAGTATCTTGTGCTTGGCTTGGCGCTTTATTTCCTCCGGAATATCATTTTCTTTCGTACATATATCATGTCTGAATTGTCCGTGAGCTTATAATCTCTTGCTAATTTCATCAGTCTAAATTGTTTTGTTTTTCACAAACATAACAAGTGAGTTATGATATTGTATTTGAAAAAAAAAATATATAGATTCTCAAAAACATTTTTTTCATAATTTAATAACGTCAAGGTTGAGAAAAGATCTAAAACTGTAGCTGGATGTTCTAAAAATGATCACGAGTTTATTTTAATCAGGATGAAATTAAGTAGTAAAAATGAGCGCAATTAGCGAGAACGAAGTGAATTATAAATATATATCATGAACGTTCCACACATTCAGATTTG
The DNA here is from genome assembly GCA_025266255.1 of Trissolcus basalis. Lineage (NCBI taxonomy): Eukaryota > Metazoa > Arthropoda > Insecta > Hymenoptera > Scelionidae > Trissolcus > Trissolcus basalis. The sequence goes on from JAAMPD010000272.1 coordinate 176,491, forward strand.
TTTTTGGAATTGGCAATGTTGAGACAAGAAATGGATTAAGGCGGTCTTACGCGAAATGGTGGTGCAGGGGGCGGAGCTTGGCAGCGCCCTGCGCCCTCACTTCACGTAAACCTACAAGCGCCAGATATCGCTGTAAGTCGTTTTAATGCCCCACTCCGTTCCGACAAATAACCGCGAAGCGCCGTAGTTAGTATCATTATACCTTTATGTTATTTTACTCGCTTTCTTCGTTTACCGTGCTAATACTAATTTGCTATTCGTTATAAGCTAATTAGAAGCAGTATCAGCTCACTTGTTAGCATGATTTCATCTGTAATAAAATTCATTCATTCTCGCTATTAAATTTATAATACGGTCATTTTATTCCTAATACAGTTTCATCATAAACAATAATCCTTGTTTACAAAAGCAACAAAACTATTTCATTCGTCAAATTTTGTATAAAAAATATATATCAGTCTAAAGAAAGAAAATTCTACTGGTTATAGTCGACTTGAGAAATGTCAGTTTATTATTTTTTGTCGGTTAATTAATTTAATTGTTTTCAAAAGATGGAAATTGTTGATAGGAAATGATATGTGTATACTTATTTGTAATTTTGGGTAAGAAACGGAACCGCTGCGTGAAGCGGCGTTAAGTACGAATAATGGGTGGTGTTTACTGCTACAATGATCGGTGCAATTTTAAGGGTGACTTAAAACGACTAATGGTACCTCAAATAAATTAAATTATCATGATAAAAGAGGCTGGCACGTTAATATCCCAATACCGAAAGACCGTCGTGTGTCTCGAATACAAGAGCCCGACCGACAATGAATAGTGATTGTCCACTCGATAAAGCCACCCTTCGAGTCCGCCCTACTTGTTTGCCGACATCTGTCATCGTTTATCCTCGACAATTGGTCCTTCTTGATTTCTTGGCACCTCGTTTCGGAAGACTCTCTCTCTCTCGTTCCACGCTTTCCGAACGCCTAATTCAATATCATTTCGCCACTTTTAACGCTCCGGTGAAAATCAATTGCAAAACAATGTTAAACGCCATTTGCTGATTCCAAGTTTTTTCCAATTTATTTTTCTCATCTTTTCCTCGCGATTAAGTTGCACCAACGTATTCGTTGCAATGTTTTTTAATTTCCAATTTGTTAGTTATGTAATTTGGTTATAAATAGTTGTTTTTTTGGTGGATATTTTTGTTTTTTCGTTTGTTTATTATTTGGTGATTGATTTTTATGGTTGTGCTTTTTTTGTCGGTGTGCGAATTTATTTGGAAAGTGAATATACGAGTGGCTTTTTACCAGCGGCGATAAAGAGCCCCACTTAAATAATGTTATAAATGCGAGAGGCCATAATTGCAAATGACAATAAAAATAAATCATTTGGTGCGCAGAAAGGGATTCAAACGAATCCGCTGAAATAATAATCGGTACGAAACGTCAAACGTGAAATGAACAAATGGACCATATGTGCGATCCACGCGGGGGGTAACCGGCGTAAAGTCTGCTGTTTCAACTATGCCATACAAATCGCCATTAAATGCAACGCACTCGACATATTCGCATACAACGCAGTCTGTAATTGGTCTCAGATCACCTTCACCACATGGTTTATGATTTATTGATACGACGAAAATTAACCTATTGTTGGAGATAGTGTGACTAATTTATACAAAAAAAACTTTGAATGAATGAATTATCTCAATGATGAATTTTTTTTTTACATACTAAAGTCATCTTGAATTTAAAAGTTATTAAATATTGATATCAATTTATGAAATTGTAGTTAACTATTTTATGACAATGAAATTTTGATGACCACTTAAATATCAAAAAAATTAAAATGGTAACACAGAGTACAGTTAAGTTTTCAATGCGTGTTTATACATATTTTCTTTTCTTATTACATTTTCAAAAACATGAATAATGATTTAATTTTAATAAATTGATTGATTGTCTGATTGGACAAGCAAAATACTTATTGAAATCACTGCAAAAATAATATTTAAAAGGGAATATTTTTGATAATAGTAATGAACATTTTTTTATCTTATTAGTCGTTTAAACATTGCAGAATTTGTTCAAAAAGTGAATGTAAACTGTTTTTCCCTAAAACGTTTAATTTTGCTGTGATCTTATTTTCTTTTCATTATCAAAATTGAATTTATAACGTTTCGTATCGCTACACAAAACTTGCGCGGTTTTTGTTCCAGCATCCGTCGGTCAGCAGTCCAATGAAAATCAAACTACAACTTTTTACAAAACAATGAACTAATATAATAAAAAATATTTTCTAAAACCTGTTAAAACATTCAGACCCATACACGAAAGAAAAGTTAATCTATATCATGAAATATAAAACAGAGTAGTGTTAAAAATGCATAATTTCGTTAGAATGTTAATGGTTGAACTTTTAATTGCAACTATAAAACTGAATCAAAATAATAATGAAATCCCATGACAAACATTGATCGTAAACATTATACGAGCAGCAGAAAATTAGTGCACCGCGTAATGTGCAGACAAAATAGTTACAGGTGTGCAATGTTTGTTTATTCGGTGTGAAATTGAACGCCTCAAAAAGAAAATATCAAAACGAATTGATTGACCCTTCGGATGAGTGATACCTGCCAACAAAGCACGTCTAAGTGACTCACCCTGCGCGCTCTTGCTAATCCTTCGGTGGATTCAACAAAACGCCTGCCATGTGTACAAACATTGACAGCCGGTCTCGCACTTGCTCGCCGACTTAACAACCCAAAGTATTATATAGAATTACACAACGTTACTTAATCGCACACAAATACAATGTCCCAATAATTCTAATATATTCATACAATTTTCAGTAATCCGACATTATTCATGAGTCCAATGAAACTAACATTACAGTAATTTCAAAAGTTGATGACCTTATCTTTAAAACTATGGAAAGAAAACAATACCAGATTTATTTAAAAAAAACCATTTCAAACAATTTTTTAATCATAATTTTGTATGAACCATATATAATATTGAATATGAATCATTTTGTTTTTCCAATTTGAAATTTTTAATTTAATTTAATTTTTTTTTTTAATTTTAATAAAAACTTTTGGACGTTAAATTATTTTAATTATAACAATTTTGTTGGATCTAGAATGGTTTAATTAGTGAGCGTACGAAACAAATTAGGGAGATTGTTAAAGTCCTTATTAGGTGTCTTATTAAAAGATTTATGCGAAAGTTAAAAGTTAATTTCTGGACGGAAGGAAATCGTTATGTCGAGCTTGGTCTGTGCTTTGTGCACGCTCGAGCGTAGCCCTCGATGAAAAGTCGTTTGTCGAGCTAATCGCAGGGGCGAATTCACCGTTCTTTACCCAACTAACCCCAACTTTCAGGACTATCCCCAGTTACGGTAATTACATTAGCATTCTATGATTTTTATTGGATCATTCGGCAGAGTACACACGACGAAATATAAATGAAACAGTATCAAACATTACAATTCGAGAAAGCCAGATTATTAATTTATTATTCATCCGTTCGACAAATTGTTCAAATATTTTATTCCGATCCCTTTTTTCGCTAATAAATTTACCTCGTCAATCATATCATCGATTATATTATCCCCGATATTTCCCCTGATTAAAAGAAATCGCCTCGAAATAAAATCTGATACCATTTCCAGATAAATTAGATATCTCAAAACATTTATGGTTTCCCCATCAATTTAATAGTTTCTCGTTCAATCAATTAATCCCTTTGGGGGATGTTACAATTTTTTTATCAGTGAATAAAAAAAAATTCGTTCTTCTGATTTTTCAGGTTGTGCAGCTCAACACGCCCTTCTAGGCAAAACAAGGCGACCGAGAACTGCGTTCACCTCGCAGCAACTTTTAGAACTTGAAAAGCAATTTAGACAAAATAAGTATCTCAGTCGACCGAAAAGATTCGAAGTGGCGACATCTTTAATGCTCACAGAAACCCAGGTAAAACTTAGTCAGCGTTTTTTATTGACGACGGGAAGTGTAATTTTTAAATTAGCAAAATACATTGCTGACTTTTTGGAATGGTCGGGTTGGCTTAAAAGTGGAACGTTTTATTGCGAGTTAAAACAATATAACACGGTCTATTTACGAGAAATCTTTGCGATGATGGATCGGTTGGAGCTGACGGAAATACGAACGTGACAACTAAGAAGTGAAACATGCGAGGGCGAAAATCGGAGAGTGCGACTATAGCCTTGAGAGAATTCTCGGAATAATCCATCCCTCTGAATCTCACATAGTTCAACAACTTAAACATAACTCTGAAGCTTACGAGCCCTGACGGATCACTTAGCAAACAGAGACTAAAGTCTGAATTATGGCGGCTCAGTCTCTGATTTGTTTCGATATTTCCGCGATTTCTGCTGACTCGCAAGACTGCGCATCGCGCCGTTCACTTTTCCACCCCCCAACACCTTTTTCACAATTGCAAAACAAACTTCACAATTTGTACAATTTTGTATAGACTCAACAGATTTTCAACTGAAATCTATATAATTCTATTCAAATGACAAAACATTCGATTCAAACTAAAACTCTACTTTGTATGTGATAATTTGATAATGAACAAAAATTCAAAGATGAAAAATTGATTTAGTATAGTTGATTTGTTTACGAATCAATCGAGTAATGTTAAATTATAAAATGAGTTGATTATGAGAGAAAAGTTTCATCTAATGGAAGGGGATTGTTGAAAATTGCGTAAAATTGACTAATTCCGGACATAACGATTGGCGAACGTTTTCATTTTTGTCCCTATGCGAGAGAGGACGGTGTACAGTTTACGTAATAATTTGTAACAGCGATATGCAACGGAAGGGTGAAAAAAGCATTACGTATACGTGTATCCATTCATCCACTTGTGTGTTTTCGAATAATAAATGTGTACATTTGTACGTATATATTTGGAAGGGAGTCGGCCGTAATACGAACGGTGTCGAAAATCACGATAAAAGTTTTCGTGATGGTGTGAGCCGCGTCGACGTGCGCGATATATTCTTCGTTTAAAAAGATTTACTCCACGTATGATCGCATAAAGAACAGGGGTGCGAAACTGAGGAAAATCAAGTTTATGCGTGATGTAATTTACAATTCACTCCAATATTTGTTCCGTCGTGAAAAAAAAAGAAAAAAAAAGAGTCACCTTTTTATCTTATAACACAAATTCTGGTTCTGTGATATATCTTGTTTTTTCATTCAGTTTATAATTTTCAGTTGATGTGCCTGATAGGATGTAAGTGGAATTAAAAAAAATGATTACATGATAATGTTTACATTACAGGTGAAAATTTGGTTTCAAAATCGCCGGATGAAGTGGAAGCGAAGTAAAAAAACTCAGCAGGAAGAACGTTCGAGCAGTAAAATGGGAGATTCTGGGAATAATTCAAGTCGGAGCACCGAGCGCGAGATCAGCAACGAAACAACAAATTCCACCAGTGGCGCCGAGGATACCATGGACACAACCCCACGTGATAATTCGCGAAATTCGGAACTTCAAGAATCTCTCTATCGACCATATGTAGTTTAAAATTTTTTCCTAGTTCCAAAAGATATTGTACATTTATTTTCGGTTTTTGCAATTCAAACGGAGGTGAGGAATATATGAATTGTGTCGCGTTATACGCCAAAGGACAAATGTGAACGAGTATTGTGCTTTCAAAGCCTGATATAGTCAGTGTGAGAGAATCTTAACATCATAATTGTGATTTTCTTTATCAAAAGGATACTTACTTGAACGTTTTCAACAAAGAATTACAAATTGAAACAACTTGAATATACAAAATCGAACATTTTTTAGTACTGAATGATTCAGCAATTGTAAAAAAGTGATTTGAACAAGCGAACTGAATTTCGTTCTGAAACCAATATTCTATCACAAAATACGGTAATCCTTTTGCTAATTAGAGTGTTATTCTCACATGTATAATATTTAAGTGAGTATCCTATACATTTAACTTATTTGTGAACAATTTCGTTAAACGGTATTATTTATTTTGTAGAGACAAATATTCCATTTTTGTTATAACTGAATATATTTGGTGATATAAAGATAGTGTCAAACTATATGGCAATGATAAGTTGTATAAAAATAAAAAAATTGAAGAAAAAAAATAGTTCAACAAGATCTGTCAAATCCAAGAAACCACAAAGCTTCGACAAATTCAAATCACAATTCGTATTGTCTAAATTGAATTCGTCTATTTTACAATGAACTAATTGATAGCTCCAGAAAAAATATGAATAAACAATTGCTGATGTTATTAGAGACGTCTAACATCAGTAATTTAAACTTTATGGAGATAACGCAGCAGCGCTGAAAGTCCATTAGACCGTGAAACGAGGCGAAATTGTGTTGGAAAAGCAATGGCGCCGACGTTTAGAAACAAACGGTACCCGATAGGACTGGGAGAGTAAGCAGTGAATCACCCAAACACTTGTTTACAAAGTGAATCAGAGATTCGGATGCTTGGTCGTTGCTCAGAATTCAATAATCTTACCTGCTACGCTGTCGCTCTCCTTCCGCAGTCATCGCAACTATCCGCGTCATCACGACGATTCATCGACCGTTCTCCTCGACGTTTACGTTGCCGTATCTCGTTCGCAAACTCACGCGAACACACTTTACTGCTCGCAGATACAGGTCGTGCTAGAATCACCAAATGTAATTCGGTTAAAAGGGTTTTAGCAATACAATGCATATAACATGAGCCTCACTCACTCCATGAAACATTTCCTTTAGAATACTATTTGTTGCTGTCCTCTTGCTCTTCTTTGCCAGAATCTTCCATCACTTGTCGTAAATCGAATTCCACGCTATTAACGGGTTTTCCGTTGCAATAATCATTCAATCTTGATGTCGAATGATTTTATATGCACCACATGAATCAATACTCTTGTGTTCAAATGTTCCATGTCTTTCCTAAAACAAGAGATCCAATTAGAAAACACTGACAAAACAAGGTGTGATGTACACAAAAACAGAAATGTATCAGAATATTTTATAGATCAACAGTGGCCTGATATATTTTAAATTAAACATTTTAGTGTGACCTTGGTCTTGACTAATCTTTGTAAACAAATCATCAGTCTCTTTCAAATCACTAGAACAAACGGGTGATACTCAATTGCGCCGGATGAGATAATTTTATATGTAGTTGCGCCTAAATCCATGTGCAGTTCCGCCTAATTCTGCGTCCATGCAATTGCGTCGGAATAAAAATAATATGTGCCACGCAGTTCGCCTAGTGCGCATTGAAAATTCGTAAACACAATTAAGTCCATTTCGCAGCCTTTCCAATTTTTCTCAGAGCAGATCTGATCATGACCTACAAGTGTACAAAATTTCAAGTCGATTCAACTCTCGGAACATTACCAAAAACTCAATGCAAGCGTATCTCAGACGCAGTTCGTCCGGTGCACATTGAAAATTCGTAAAAACATACAGTCGATTTCGCAGCCTTGCCAATTTTTCTCAGAGCAGATCTGATCATGACCTGCAAGTGTACAAAATTTCAAGTCGAGTCAACTCTCGGAACATTACCAAAAACTCAGACGTA